>VMDO01003363.1:0-145103 GCA_007922755.1 Pedetes capensis | reverse complement strand
TGTTGTTGTTGTTGTTAGGTGCCATCGAGTCGGTATCCGACTCATAGCGACCCTCATGGGGTTTTCAATGGCTGACTGTTTCGGGATTGTCTTGGGAGTGGATTGCCAGGCCCTTCTCCCACTTTTGCGGTGCTGGGAATTGAACTCGGGACCTCAGAGACTGCAGCGCAGCACTCTACCCACTGAGCTAAATCCCAGCCCCAAGTCATTTCTTAAGAACCTGTTATTAAATTTGCATATGTCCCCGAATCACTCTTTGAATTACTTAGTTTACAGAGTACAAAAAAGAAACAGGTAGGTGACATAAATCTATTTGGTGGATATAATTTATTCAACAAATATTTTAGGACATTCTTCCAATTGCTGAGCACTGTTTAATGTGGACCTGATAAAAGTACACCAGTAACAGTGTAATGGATGCTTCAAGAGATGTTGCTAAATTTAAAAAATTGCTGCAGGTGGAGATAGATTGGGTCACTTTGAGTTTCATAGTCAGGGGGCTTAAGAAAGTCAAGAGACTTTGTCAGCTCAGATTTGATTAGTGCTAAGGAACTGATTAATACTCTTCGTAAGATTTTGGTTTTAAAATTTAAATGCTGTTTTATTGGTTTTCTGTGCAAGATACATCTTTTCAGTGATAGAAATACTCATGTCTAACAACAAAAGGATCTTTTTTAAAAGTACTTATTACTTGGGAAATCAGATTAAAAAATCAGAAACGTAACCAGTTATCCAGTCACAAAAAGGGCAAGTAAAGGCCTTGAGGAGCTGGGTGCTGTGGTGCATCCCTGTAATCCCAGCTACTCCAGAGGCTATAGGCTAGTCCTATAGCAAGTTTGAGGCCAGAGGCAGCCGTATGCAATTTGGGAAGACCTTGTCTCAAAAACAAAAGCAAAACAACAACAGAAGAAAACAAGGGGCTGGGAGTGCTGATCAGTCTTAGAGTACTTGTATACTATGTGTGAGATCCTGGGTTCAACACCCCACTACCACAAAAAGAAAAAAAAAGGCCTTGTGGATTATTCTAAATTTATGAAAAGTTCAGTGAATTATTTTTTATTTATAGTAGTGGGTACCTCTCTGATTTTGATCCCCACAAGTTAGGCAAGTATTAACAAAATTCTTAGTAACTTGTCTTTCATTGTCTGCAGTCATTACTTTTTTATTATTAAAGCAGCTTTAGGCAAGTAAATTTGATGTAATTGTGAGTTTTTTGTTTTTTGTTTCTCTAAATCTTGGTCACTTATTTTTTTAATCATGAGTATTTCCTAGTTATCATAGTTCAAGTAAAGAATACTTGAATTATACCTTTTCTATACCACATACTGTGTTAGATTTAGGGGTTGCCAGTTACCCCATAAATTTTACTGACAGTTTTTTGTTTGTTTTTTTATATGACATACATACTCAAGAATTGTTCACCCTTGTACTATGTCTCCACATGGGAGATACTAGACTGAATGTGCTCAAACAATTTTTAAAACCTCTTTTCTTAAGCCATCCTCTCTGCTTGTTTCTTTTTTTCTGTCTTGATTGACAGTGTTTTTAGGGAGAAAATAGTCCGTATTGGCTAAGAGAATGTTGAAGTGTTGAAGACAGACTTGGATTCAGATTCAGATTCTTCTTCCTTTTTTGTCTTTTTTCTTTTGCTGTGGATTGAACCCAGGGCCTCACACATGCTCTACTACTGAGCTTCACTCTTAGTCCTTGATTCAGATTCTTTTTTGAGCAGCTATCATGACCTTGGACAAGTTATTTAAACTTTGTAGGCCTTTGTAAGATAGGGATGGTGATGAAGTGGTTACCTTGTAAAGGTTGTTCCAGTGAAATTGCAAGGTACACAGTGTTTAATATAGTACTTATGTTATAGTAAACATTTGAATTCTTGTCAGTGTCTTTGTGTCCTTATTAATATTACTGTTTCTCAAGTCATCTGGAATGTAGAAAGAGCACTGAGTTGGTAATGAGGAAACATGTATTTTAGTTTGCATCTACTAGTAACTAACAGGGCTGGGATTTAGCTCAGTTGATAGAGTGCTGCCCTGCAGTCTCTGAGGTCCAGAGTTCGATTCCTAGCACCGCGAAATGGAAGAAGGATGTGGCAACCCACTCCCAAGGCAATCCTGAAACAGTCAGCCATTGAAAACCCTATGAGGGTCACTATGAGTCGGACTCAACTCGATGGCACCTAACAACAACAACAACAACAACAAGTAACTAATAATGCTTCCTATGGTGGTTCTACACCAAGCTACATTTCCTTATCCGCAAAATGATTATTAGTGTCCCTTTCAACTTTAAGAGTTTATGGTTTCTCCCTTCCTTTCATTTTTTTCTGTACCTGAATCCTGAGGAGTCTTTCTAGTATTTTACCCATTCACCATCTTACTGTGTAGGGCACTTATTCATTGCCCCCCTCTCCCCTCCCTTTTTTTTTTTAAATTTTTTTGGTGGTGCTGGGGATCAAGCTTAGGGCCTTGCACATGCTGGGCAAGTGCTCTACCACTGAGCTATATCCCCAGCCATTAATATATATATATTTTTTATGTTGTTTTCTCTCTTCACTGTCAGTGCATGTTGGAGAGCCTCAGAGTTTTGGCTTTTTTCCTAGGCTTTGCTTGACATAGGTAATGAATGAAGTAGATGAAAGTCCATGCTCTGGAGCTGAGGTGCTTGGGTTGGAATCCCAGCTCTAAAATTAGCTGAGTGACATTAGGCAAGTTTCTCATCGTTTGATGTCTCATTTTCCTCATCTGAGTTGTTGTGGGGATTAAAAATGTACTGAATTTGTGTCATTAGCAAGAACAGTGTCTGGGACCTAGTAGGCCAAATGTAAGCCTAGCTGTTGCATTAAATGTAGTAGTTCCAGTAGTAGGCTCTCAGCTATTTTTATCCCTTCTCATAACTTTAAGTATGATTTATATTGTGATAATTCTTAGATTTGTATGTCCTACCAGACATGGCTCTTACTTGACATTACTGGATATCTCATCAGCATCTCAAGTTTAACATGTCCAAAGTAGAATTACTGACTTCTCCTTGTCTTTCCAACTACCCTCTAATTGTTTTTATGGCATTCTTCCCCATCTTTGTAAATGACCTTGCTGCCTATCTGTTTGAACAAATTTGGAAAACCTAGGCATCAACTTATATTCTTTTTCTTTTTCACTTAACATAAATTGTATTGATTCTTTCCCACAAATATATTAAATTCATCTGTTTCTCTCCATTTATACACCACCAAACCTAAAATCCCACTTTCCTAGTGGTCTTCAAGGTCCTGCTGCTCTTGTCTCTTTCTCCAAAGACCATACTTTCTTCCAGGCTCCGGTCACATTAACTTTTCAGTTCTTTTTATTCTCCATCTGAAATCCTTTCTCAAATATTTCTTCCTCTTTCAGTAGCTACTTGAAATTCTGCTTATATGTCACCATCTCAAGAAAAGCCTTGCCTAACAGCCCTGTCATAGGAGCTTCCTCCCCACTCTGCCACCCTCTATTTTCTTCATTTTTCAGTGTGTAAATACCCTTTAAAAAAAAATCTTCTCTACCACTGTATAAGCTTTTGAGGGTGGGAGATGTGCTTTTTCACCTATTGTGCTCCTGATGCAGACTCTTTTAACTGGCATATAGTAAAATCAGTGAATGAGTACATGATCCCATTTTATTTTTGTGTGACTTCTAGTTCAAGTCTTGATGTTATCTTGTTGTTGTTGTTAGGTGCAGTCGAGTCGGTATCTGACTCATAGCAACCCTATGTTTTTCAATTTTGGTTTTCAATGGCTGGCTGTTTCGGGATTGCCTTGGGAGTGGATTGCCAGGCCCTTCTCCCATTTTTGTGGTGCTGGGAATCGAACTCGGGACCTCAGAGACTACAGCACAGCGCTCTACCCACTGAGCTAAATCCCAGCCCCATGTTTTCTTAGCTAGATTATTTTAATGATATATTAAATTTTTTTCTCACCCCAGTTCAGTCCACCCGCCAAGATGATGTTCCTCTTGTTTTTTTTTTTTTTTTTTTTTTTTTTTTTTTTTTTTTTTTTTTTTTTTTTTTTTTTTTTTTTTTGGTGTATGTGTGTGGGTGTGTGTGTTGGTACTGAGGGATTGAAACCAGAGCCTCATGCTTGCATGCTTTGCACAGTGCTTTTGAGCTGCATCCCCAGCCCACTTTTTTACTTTTATTTTATTTTGAAACAGGGTCTCTCTAAAATTAAGCAGACTGCCTCTGGTCTTGAACTTGCAATCCTCCTACCTCCACCTTCTCAGTCACTGGGATTATAGGCATGAACCACCATGCCCTGCTTTGCTTCTTTTATGTTCAGATTTATTTCCTATTCTTTCTAGCCTTCATAGGAACTGCACATTCTAAATGCACAGGACTCTTTGGCTTTTCCATGAATAAATCCCACACAGTTTTACTGTCCTGCTTTTTTCTGTTTGAAATTCCTCCTTCCCTCATTGTCACATGTTGTATAAAAAGTATGACATAATAGACTTGAAATTTGTAGTTGTTGTTGTTGCTGGGGATCGAACCTAGGGCCTATGTTGCGAGGCAAACCTTCTACCACTGACCTATATCCTAGCCCTGACTTCAATTTTTCCTTATATCTGTATAGTTAAATTTGAATCTGAATATACTTCAGATGTATATTCTGTATACTTCCATTCCCTATTTAATAAGTAATTCATGGATTCCCTATCATATGCCAGATTGAGCACTGTTAGATGCTAGTTCTGCTGGTGAACAAGATAGACATGAGCTCTACCATTGTGACCATTCTCAGCCATGAATAGACATGGATGAATCCAGGCATTAATTTCATACTGTATTTAGTTTGATGTTTGATTACATTTGTTCCTGGCATGTTAGTGGTGGCTGAGACCAATTTTTCTTTTATTTTTCCCTTCCTTTCCTGTTTTTAATCCTATTTCATCAATTCTTCTGTATCTGTAATATTTTCTTTCCCTTGGCATATGAACATAATTAGGATATTAATTTGTTCTTATGTTAAAATTTTCAGTTCTCTCTTTTGTTGGTAGGTGCCATTGAGTTGGGTCCGACTCATAGCAACCCTATGTACAACAGAATGAAACACTCCCCAACATTGTGCGTTGCCCAGTAATATTGTCAGGACTTCTTTGCTATTCATAAGGTTTTCAGTGGCAGATTATTTGGAGAGTGGGCTGCCAGGTCCTTCTCCCTAGTTTGCAGCACCTGGTATTCCCAGGCAGTCTCCCAGCCAAGGACTAACCTGGCTAATCCTGCTTGGCTTCCAAGATCAGGTGGAATCGGATACTATGATGCTATGGCTGCTGAGAGCTGGGATTTAGCTCAGTTGGTATAGCACTGTGCTGCAGTCTCTGAGGACCCGAGTTCCAATTCCCAGTACCCCCAAAATGGGAGAAGGACCGGGCCGTCCACTCCCAAGGCAATCCTGAAGCAATCAGCCATTGAAAACCCTATGAGGGTCCCTATGAGTTGGATACCGACTGGACGGCACCTAACAACAACAACAACAATGGCTGCTGACAGCTCTCTCTTTTAACTGTGTTCTATTCTTAGCCCTCACTTATTTTCTTCTTGAAGTCAGTGAATGAACTATTTGTTTGTAGTTTTACATTTTTTCCTAAACTCCACTGCTATTAAAGTCTGCCACCATGAATTCCTTGAATTAAATTTTTAAAAATATCCGTGATAACATTAGCAAAGAACTGCAAATGATATCAAAATATAAAGGCAAAATGGTATCTATGTTAAATAATTTAAGTAATAACAAAACTTGCTACCCATCATTTAACTTGTAAAACAGAACATTGTGTTTTTGAAACTTCTGTTCTTCATCCTTTTGTCCCTTCATCTCAACCAACGTGAGTCACTGTTGTGAACTTTGTTTAAATGATTTCTTTATAGCTCTACTACAGAGTATTCCTAAATACCTTTAGTTGTGTCTGCTCGCATAAGTGATAGATATGAATGAAATACGAATTAGGTCATGCTATGTATTCTTCCAAGGCTTGAATCTTTTTGTTGTTGTTGTTGTACTGGGGGTTGAACCCAGGGCCTCACGCTTGCATGCTTTGCAAGTGCTGTACCACTGAGCTGCACCCCCCAGCCCATTTTTTTACTTTTTGAGACAAGGTCTCCCTAGATTACACAGACTGCCTCTGGTCTCGAACTTGAGATCCTTCTGCCTCTGCCTCCCGAGTCACTGGGATTACAGGTGTGCACCACTGTGCCCAGCCTCAAGTCTTGAATCATAAGATACATCTTTCTCATAGGATGATTGTTAAGTCTTAGGGATGCTCCTTGTCACCTTTACTAAGTAATGTCAAATGATTTTTCTGTGTAGGTATACAACTTCGCATTTGTCCTCAGTAGTGTATAAAGAAACTGTGCATCTTCACTACGGTTAGTATCGTTAGACTTCTACTTTTGCCAGTATAGTAAATTGAAATGATATCTCACAGTTGTCCATTCCTGTAGACTTGTCATTGTGTGTCTTACTGTCCCCTACAAGAGTCTGTGTTTGGTATATTCTTGTAGAATGGAAGAGTGGATTTTCATTCTAGATAAGTGGTCTTATTGTTCCTAGACAAAATCAGGCTAATTCTTTCTGTTGAAGTTTTCATCAAAAACTTGTTTTGCTCCTAGAACAGTTGGAATCTTACCATTCTTAGGTTCACTAGACCCTATTACTCCAGGTATTGTCTATGCCCCTATAAGATGAAGAGCAACATTGGCCTCATCTAGGAGCTTGTTAAAAATGCAAACAGTGTAATAGATTCTCAGTCCCCTTCCCTGAACTATTGGGTTAGGTTATTTATAACATATTAATGTTAGAGAAGCACTGCTGTGTTCACAGACTTTTTCCTTTCTCTGAATTTTTTATAATAGTAACAGCTTGTATCATTCATGTTGGCATGTGATCAGGCATGTTAATTAGTGTTTTACTGTTCATACATTCTCCCTTTCTCACTGAGATAACCTTTTTGAAGACTAGGCTGTAAAACATTTATAGCCTCCATTGTTCAGTGCTTAAAACCCTTTACCATTGAAATGATTACCTCTTACATTTTGTTTTCCCATTTTTGTGAAATGTTCTTATTGTTTAATATATTGTTAACATGTTGAGGTTGTTGTTAGGGGACAGTTGAATCAGTGTCATAGTGACCCTACATATGACAGGTGAAACAGTATTGTTAGTGCTTCTCTGCTATTCATAGAGTTTTCAATGGCTGATTGTTTTTTGGGGGAATGGTTTGCTGAGTCCTTCTCCCAAGCCTACAGCACCTCTTGTTCATGGCCGGTATCCCATCCAAGTACTAAACAGGCCTGGCCCTGCTTAGCTTCTGAGATCTGCGGGGATCCAATGCCACAGTGGTATAGCTGTAGGCTGTTATTATTAATTAATTAATTAATTAATTAATTTATTGTGGTACTGGGGATTGTACCCAGGGCCTTGCACTTGCATGCTATGCAAGTGCTGGACCGCTGAGCTGCACCCTCAACCCTTTTTTTTTTTTTTTTTTTTAACTTTTTGAGACAGTGCCTCGCTAAGTTATGTCGACTGCCTCTAGTCTCGAATTTGCAATCCTCCTGTCTCTGCCTCCTAAGCCACTGGGATTACAGGGGTGTGTCACCATGCCTGGCTTGGCTGCAGGCTGTTGTTAACATACTATTATTAACTACTTCATTCCCAAAGTTTTGTAAATAACCAGAGTATGTTATCAGTCATTAGAAAAGTCTAGTTACACAAGCCATATTGACATTCACGAGTCAGCTTAGATGTCATTTCATCTGAACTCTCAGGTATTTGTTGCTTGTTTGTCTCCTTATTCTAGAACGTCAACTTCTAAGAACAGGGTCCTTGTCAAGTTTGTTCACTGCAGTATTTTCAAGTATATAGAGTAGTGCCTGACACATAGCAAGAACTCAGATATTATGAATGAATATACTATACTTCTTTTGTGTGGAAATTCTCTTGAAAATGAATCATGAGGGGAAACTGGGTTAGTATATACTTTGTAGAAAGTAATAGGGTGTAGTAAGAAGAATTGTGAGAAAGAGCAAACAATTGAGGATAGGAAAACAGTTGTATGAGCTTGTCCATATTTTTTCATATTTTACTTATCCATTTCTTATCTGTAAGAAAAATCACTAATGTTAACCAAGCACCTAGTATTTACAAGACCGTTGTTTTGGTTTGGATATGGAGTGTGCCCTAAAAAGGCTCATGTACTGAAAGCTTGATCCTCAGTGCAGCATTGTTCACAAGTGGGACCTTGAGAGGTGATTGGTTCATGGGGTTCATTTACTCAGTGATGGATTCATAATTTGATGGCTTTATTGGGAGCTGATGGAAACTAGGAGGAGGAGTGTTGTTGGAGGAAGTAGGTGACCGGGGCAGCGTGCCCTTTAAGAGTGTACCTCATCCTGGGTCCTCTCTTTGCTTCTTAGCTCATAAGGTAAGCAGCTTTTTACCTTGATGCTTCTCCTCACCATCATAGGCCCAGAAACATCAGATTGAAACCTCTGAAACTGGGAGCCAAAGTAACCCTTCGCTCCTTTGTTTTTCTCAGGTGTTTTGTTACAGTAAGAAAAAACTGACTGACACAACCCTATGCAGGGAGTTCTGGTTACATTTTATCTGATCCTCACAGCAGCTTTGGGGGTAGATGTTATCTCTGCCTTATCTGCTTAATGGTTATTCAGATCTAATATGACATTGTTGGAGGAAGTGTTTTGTGAACTGAGGTGAATAATTCATACTTGTAAAGGACTTATGCTTAAGTATGATATATATCACTATAAACCTCTTTAGTAACACTGTGAAGTTGTAGAGAACAGTTTGTTAAATTTAATGAAATGGAAGCTCTTGTCTAAAATCTTAGCCTGGGTGGAATATAGTTTGACCTTTTATTTTAATGTTTTAACAACAAAAACATTAGATGACTCTTGGCTCTTTCAGTTTTCTGGCCTCAGTGGAGAATAAATATGTTGTTTCACATGTGTAAATTTTTCAGCCAGATAATTTGAAACCCTTTCAAGCTTTGAAACCTTTACATTTTAGTCTTTTTCTTATAAATCCTTCTGAAGTACATTACATAATTTTCTGCCTTTTTAGTCAGAGAATATTGAACATAGTCTGTCTTTCAATGACTTAGTGCTGCCATTAAGGACACAGGTTATTGATCCATGTTGGACAATAGTTCTCAAGAATTCTTTGGAGTATTTAGTCTGTTTGTTCCTGTAATAAATGTCTTCTGTCATTGAACTTAGATGCCATGAGTAGTTTATCTTTCTAGTTGGTTGCTTTTTTGTTGTTAAATTTATCACACTTACCCTCATGATTTCTAAAGCTTTGTATTTACTGTGGATGAAAGACCAGTTAAGTAGTCTCATTAGGATTACTTCTAACGGAGTAAGTGCACTCTTGAGTGAAGATTAAATTAAGTATGCAGTCTGACATCTTGACTGCTTAGTTTTATTTTTTGCTTAGGCAAGTAGGATGTTATTGCTTGTAAGTAATATCTTTATATAATAGAAAAAAGCATTTGACATACAATAGTATATCTTAGTAGCTGCAGGAGCTAATAGAGTATTATCTCGATTATACATATTATTCTCATGTGATACACTTGAGAAGCTGGTGGCTTTTCAGAGACATAAAGCAAATTATCCTAGAGTTTGAATTCAAATCATATCTTGCCTTCCTCGATAGATCCTATCTTCCATTATTACGGGTGATTTATACATTTTAAGAACCTAATAGATATTTGTCCATATATGCCAGGTACTGTTCCTAAGTACTTTATACAGTGCTCTTTGACTTAACAGTGAGATTACTTCCCCTTAAACCAATGGTAAATTGAAAATATGTTAAGTTAAAATTGCGTTTAACATACCCAATTTACTGAACATCCTGGATTTGCAGCATGGCACAATGTGTAAAGGATCAGTTGTTACCTTCTTGATGGCACGGCTGACTGGGAACTGGGGCTCCCTGCTGCTGCCTAGTGTTATAAGATAGTATCTTTCCTTATGTCTTTAACCCCTGAAAAGATCAAAATTCAAAATTCCAACTTTTTTCTCATTGCTTTCACTTTTCATTGCTTTTACACCATTGTAAAGTATAAAAATTTTAGGTAGAACCATCATAAATCCAGTCCATCATTATGTATGAGGTGTGATAAAAATATAGTGCCTGTTTAAATAAAAAATATTTATTATAGTACAAGACACATTGCCATTAATTCCCCTCAAAATGCTACCCTTTGGACTTGAACATAGTTATCCCGTCACCTTTGCTACTTTCTGAAGCAGTTCTGGAAGTCTCCTTTTGTGCTTTAGTTTCCTCTTCCTTCATGACAGTGCTCCATGTTATACATCACTTCTGGTATGGCAATTTCTGTCATTACGGTCCATCTTCATCCAACTAATTCACCAGATCTGGCACCGTGTGACTTCTGGCTCTTCCCCAAAGTCAAAAAGATCATAAAAATAAATGTTTTGAATCGATTTAGGACATCGAGACAACCAGGACAGCACAACTAATGATACTCACCAAAGAGGACATCCACAGCTGCTTCAGAAAGGGGCAAGAACATATGATAAATGTGTTCGAAGCCAGGGGGAATATTTTGAGGGGGAGTAATGGCAATATGTATTTTACTTTAATAATTTTTTTCAATTTAAATGTTCACTGTATCTTTTGATTATACCTCACAGCATTGAAGCCATGCAACAACACTGATAGAGGAACCATTATGCTCCCCATTTTATAAATGAGGAAGCTTAAGATACAAATATAGCATGTGACTTGATTAATGTTAAGATGGAGAAATAGAAATAAAGTGTACACAAAATAATTCAACATTCCTTGTTTTAGTGTTAGGAAATAAATTTTCCAAACCTTTGGCCTCTTCAGTGTGGTCAGATTTTCTGAATTTGACTTTGTCATATCTATCTTAGTTCCTTAGATGAAAGCTTCTTATCTGAGCTCTTACATGAAAATCTGATTGCATTTGGTTTTTCTGCAAAGTTCACAACTTTTGTTTTTGTAAAATGTGTAATTGATGGTACTTTGATATTATTTCATTTGTTAAGGTATGAGATAATTTAAGGGAAGACAATTTGCTTCTGAAAACTACTACTTTTAGAATATCACTCTATGTATGATATGGTTATATTCAGCAAAGTGCAGTGTAATTTACATACACATCTGGTTGATGACAAATTGTACTCCTTTAGTCAAAAGTAAAAGGGCTGAAGTGAATGCTTATATATGCCAGAGTAGTATGCTACATTTTTGTGAATATTGGTACCAAGTCTCAGCATATAAGAAAAAAATGAATTCAGAAAAAAAATGAATTCAGAAATATTAGTATTAGTCAAAATATGAATATAAAATTTAAAGATTTTTTTCTCCCAATATAGTACCTAGTTTTTAAATAGCATTGGTATTCAAGGTATCCTGATGAATTATGTGAGATTTTTCTTGTATATACTTTCTCTCTGTACCATCTTTTGTCCCTGCACTCAACTAGTTTCCTTTGATGTAAGTGGCAAATGTTTACATATGATACAACACAAATGTACTAAAATAGAATTTTTAGAAAGTAAAACAATATGGATTCACTGTAAGGAAATTTGAGAGAAATTATAAAAAAATCACAAAGAAGGTGATTAATTTTAAAGCTTATAAGGTGAAATTGGGTAACGTCATTAAGATTTGGGGTTTATTTCTCTACTATTTTTCGCATGGTAGTAAATACATGGCCTTGCAGATAGTAAGTTAAAGTTTATGTATTTTTTTAAGCATTTTAAGTATGTTGCCAGATTGTTTTTCCAAATAATCATGTTTAAAGTCCTTAGTTTTAAAAATAAGTGTGCTTGTTAGTATGTTCAGTGCACTGATTCAATTCAGTAAATATTTCCTGTTCATTAGTGATAATACTATCTGCCTAAATCAGCCAGGCTTCTGGTATCTTTGATTGTCCCTTGAGGGTTTCATTGGATTCTCCAAAGATCATTCACTTAGTTCTTTGGGTTTATTACTGCCATTGCCTTGCTCTCTTTTCTGAACTCTAGCTCTCCTTTCTGAACAATTGAAAAACCATCACATAACTGTACAGGTTCCATTTTGTTCTTGGGTATCACAGACAATGCCACTGAGTAAATCGTCTTACAGGAAAGCTGTGGCCCTAAAATTCAAAAACCCTTTGGAAAATCACCATTACACGCAAAATAAAATCAAACTTTATTTAAGCTTCTCTTTACTTTTTAGAGAAAATTCCATTTTATATTTTATGCAGAAATATGTAATCTTCAATTTTATTCTAAAGGATTTTGTGAGCAGGAAGATGACTAATCACCTCATGGGCTTACTGCATTACACTTTTATACTAGAAAACAGAAGCCCTTTTAATCTATTGAGCCTCTTTAATTAAATGCAACCATTACACTGGGTGGGTAATACATGCACTTGGAACACAAATCAAGACAAGAATGAGTAGGTAGTAAAAAGGAACTCTGTTTCTTCTGTCTTTCAACCACCTCTTCCCAGAGGCAATTGTAGTTACTCTTTCTTAATTTTTTTTTCCTGACCTATCTTAGTAACTATTGCCTGTTGTTAAAGAGGCAGAAACAGATTATTATCAAAGTGCCCCCAAGTCGTGTAAAGGTCCAGTTAAGCAGTGGCCATTGATTCTGAGTATAATAAAATTAAAATGTGTTAGGATGTAGGTATTTCATAACAGTTCTGAATTTTTTATTTTGTATGACAATAAATTTTGTACCACTTGTTTTACTTTAGAAAAACACCATCTAACTACATGTGGGAAGTTTTCATGTTGGGGTGTGTGTATGTATGTACATATGTATGTATGTAGCTGCTAATGTAGAAACTTACCAACTAAGTTTTTGTGTCAGTTAACATTAAAATCGTGCTTGATTCTATCATTGTACTTTTCTTGTGATTCATTTTTATGGTGAAAAAAGTGCCATTATGTTTTATTTCTTGAAGCTACATTTCTCTTCCCTATTCCTTAACAATTATCAGTTGGTTTAATTTTAAAAATATGGACCATCAATGAACATTAGATTCAAGAGAATAATAATGAAATATGTCCTTTCAAACTGAAATATTATAGATGTTATATTGATTAAATATATTGGAGCATTGTAACTAATCCCATATGAGCCAGGGGCAAAATATCTTCTTTTTTTTTTCCTATTGAAGTTACTTAAATTTCTTTCACATCAAAACTTAACAGCAGTGATTTAAATCTCATTTATTATTTGACTCAGCCAGTTATGAAATGGAACCCCTATCCCACTTGAGCCATAAAATGTGTTAAATTTAAGACTAATGCAGCTTTCTGCTTTTTGAATTTACATTTTGGCAATAACTACCTTCTTTGTTCAGTGTTAGAAAAAATGATCTAGGCTTAACCAAATAAGAAAACTGCCAAGTTCACAGATCAGTCAGTGAAAGAAGCCAGAATTAAATGAAAGTCTAGATATTGACTTTACAGAATATGCTAAGGGGAGATTTTGTGGCATTTCAGTTTCTTTGAGAGTAAAACTCTTCTATAGCAATAGCTGTTCTTTGACAGTGATTGATGTGAGAAATTCAGGCTGCGGGCCTTACCTCCCAGAAGCTACAAAACTGGAGTAAAGTCAGCTAGGAATTATGCATCCTGTCTGACCTCTTCTTCAACTGGCCCACAACTGGTACAGTTTGGACTTTGCTTTTTATTTCAGACTTTTAAGAAACTATTGGAAAGGTCCTTTCCTTTATTTTTACCTAGAATAATGATCTTTCAAAGGAAAGTTAGGTACATATACATACACCCTTGTGTATAGAGCATTTTGAATAAGTCATTTTAATTGTACTCTGGATTTTTTTAAGGCAGATTTAAAAAATCTTGTCCTAAAACTTGATGATATTGATTGTTATAAATGATAATTCTAGGTCTGTACAATTGAAAGGTTTGGTGTCAGGTGGTTGATTTTTAGTAAGTTGTAATTTCCATTTTATTAGGTTGAAAAAATTTTTTGAGGTAGGAACTGTAACACTGGAGAGACAAGTGTCAATGCCATGATGGTGCTTGGAGCATTTTAGTCACTTATGAAATATTTTTTAGACAGACGGATGAGAATGGGTGACATGGTTATGATAATGATAGTAGTCATTATAATGGTTGTGGTTGTTGTTAGGTGCTGTTCAGTCAAATCTGACTCATAGCAACCCTATATACAACAGAACAAAACACTCCCCAATACTGTGCCATGCCCAGCACTATGTCAGTGCTTTTCTGCTATTCATAGGGTTTTTGATGGCTGATTGTTTCAGTATTGTTTTTGGAGTGGGCTGTCAGGACCTTCTGATTTTGTGGTGCTGGGGATCAGACCCAGGCCCTCAAGAGTGTGCAGAGCAAGCACTCTACCAACTGAGCTAAACCCCAGCCCATTATAGTGGTGGTGGTTGTTGCCATCAAGCCACGTAGCGACCTTCAGGGTTTTCAGTGGCTGGCTGTTTCTGGATTGTTTTGGGAGTGGATTGCCACATCTTTCTCCCATTTTGTGGTGCTGAGGTTCAAACCTGGGTCCTCACAAAGTGCAGAGCAGCACTCTACCAACTGAACTAAACTCCAGTTACTGAGGACTTAGTGTTGCAGTGTGCTATGTACATTGAGTGGACTGTTTTTAATACTTACAACCATGCTGTGAGGTAGATGTTGTCTGATTTACCTCCACAGAAGGTGCGGTAGGGACTGGTAAGGTAACCTGCCTAAAAGTAGCATCCAGTCTTTATTTTTAATTCTGGTGCCCAGTCCCTAAACAACTATGCTATTTGAATAGTCTCTTTTTATAAACCAGAGGGCAGATTTATGTATAGATTCATAACGATTCATTTTTTAAGCATTTACTAAAGTTTTTTTCTCTCAAATATATACTTTACAAAGATATATGGATCTCTAGAATTACTGTATGCTGGGCAACAAATGGAAAATGGCACTTAGAATCTTGAATGTTGGCTTTCAGCTTGATTTAACTCATTGGATAAATAACTCGCTGTCTTACTCTGGTGTTCGAGAGCTTGTGATTCAAAGGGGGGCTCTGCTGCTGAAATAAATGTCTTTACTCCTCCTCAACAGACAATGTTCAGAATAGAGTAAGAACTAAGGGAGTGGTGTTCCTCTATAGCAGCAGTGAGGGGTGGCTGATAAAAATCATGGGCTTGGTAGCCATATAGCTTGGAGTTCGCATCTATTGAAATAATATATTTTGAGAGACTTCATATGTGTGACATAAATTAAGAAGTGTTTGATTCTAAAATCTGATTTTTAACTTCTGGAGTTGGGAACGAACTATTTACCTATTTAACACTACAGGTTCTATAACCCAGTGCTACTCAAAGTATGGGTAGGGTTTGTGAACCCTGGTCTGTGCTAGGGAAGCACAAATTGAGACTGTTAGGCAATTTTTACTCAGGGCATGGTGGCACATGTCTGTAATCCTAGTGGCTCAGGAAGGAGAGGAGGAGAATCAAGAGTTTGAGGCCAGAGTTGCCTATGCAATTTAGTGAGACCCTTTCTCAAAATAAATAATTTAAAAGGGGGTGTTGGGGGTGCAGCTCAGTGGTAGAGTGCTTGCAGAATATACGCTAGGTCCTTCAAATTCCAGTACCTCCAAAAAAAAAAGAAAAGAAAAGAAAAAGAAAGAAAAGAAAATATTTTTCAGCAGTTTGAATCTACTGTGCTGTTGAAGTATGTGAACTTTGAGCTTATATGTTTTGTTTCTTTTAAAATTTTTCGCTTTTCTAGTAAGATTTTTTTCTCATTTTAGTGAAATATTGGTCTGTGACGGACTAGGAGAAAAACAGGTTCTTCAGCGCTGTTAGCTTGAGAAGCACTCTTTTTGTGTGGTGCTGAGGGGTCGAATTGCACATACTTTTACAAGTGCTCTACCACTGAGCAATATCCCCAGCTAACCCCCGCCCTCCCCCTCCTGTTTAAATGTTTTGTTTTGAGGCAGGGTCTTGCTGAGTTGCACAGTCTGCCTGTGGCTTGAATTTGTGATCCTCTTGCCTTGGCCTCCCAGGTCACTGGGATTATTTGCATGTACCACCATGCTTGGTGAGAAACACTGTTTGTAAACTATTTTCATACCTTTTTTTAGCTTATAGCTTCTTCTTCCAGTGTAGTAATATTTAAAAGAACCATGTCTAAAATAGTACTTTAATCACTGAATGCCACTAGATTTACTTAATTTTTAAATTAGCTTTAGTAGTACATGCTTTAATAATTTGGACTTTTTTTCCTCTGTCATGTACTCTAGGCTGGCCTGGAACTCAATGTATAGCCTCAGCTGGTCTCAGAACCCATGTTGATTGTCTTGCCTCAGCCTCCCCAGTGCTGGGATTACAGGTTTGCATCACCATGCCTGGCTTTAACTTCCTTTCTTCTTAATCTGTGAGCGGTCTAAAAAGATGAACAAGTAGTTCTCTCTAACTGTACAATACAAATTGCAATCTTAGCATTTCCAGTGAGCTCAGCTTTATGAAGCCAGGTTAAAAATGATAGATGAAGAGCCAGGCACCATGATGCATGGTTGTAATCCCAGCATTTTGGGAGGCGGAGGCAGAAGGATTGCAAATTCGAGACCAGAGACAGTCTGTGTAATTTAGTGATACCCGACTCGATGGCACCTAACCTATCTCAAAAAAGTGAAAAAATGGGCTGAGGGTGCAGCTCAGTGGTACAGTACTTGCAGAGCATACAAGCACGAGGCCCTGGGTTCAACCCCCAGTACCGCCAAAAAAAAAAAAAGGTTTAACAATTTTAAACTATTCATGTTCCTAATTAGCATATTTTTGGGGGGTTTTCAACAAGTTCTTTTTATATGTGTTATAAGGGCAATAGGAACCTGCTACTTTTCCCTGGTAAACGTGTATGGTAATAAGTGCACAAAGTTTGTGGATTTATAATTGGTGCAGGTTAGGCTTCTCCTAAGTAGGTTTCTCTGAATGTTGAAAATCAGTTTGTGTATCTAAAAGTTGGCATTGATGGTGTGTACATATACACAATATGGGGTAATTTGTACATCTGTGTGCAGTGACATTTGTGAATGGAGTTCAAAGTAACCATACCAGTGAGAGATTAAAAGAGATTAGGTGCTTTGGCTTTGTGTGTGTGTGTTGAAATCCTTTCAGGTCTACTTAATTTTACTTTTATTCAGCTGATATTTTACTAACATACCCAAAAGAACACGCTAAAATTGAAATATACTATGTTCACTTATTCTGTCCACTCAACACTGTCAAAACAGAAAATTGATTCTTTTTTGTGGAATTCCCCATAGCAATTACATTGATGTATTTTAAATATCTTTCTGTTCGTTCAGTTTTTATTTGCTGTGTTTTGAATTGAAAACAAACACGTGCTTATTATAATTAAGTAAATAATACAGATTCACATTCATAAAGGAAAAGATGTGTCCTTACAGACTGTTCTTATTCATATAAACGTGACTGCATGTATATAATAGGATATTATTATTGTTATTAAACTTTCTAATGTTTTGGATGTCATGGCATTTGATGAATGTCAATGATCTTTATTTTGTGTGCTGTACTAGGGACTGAACTCAGGGTATCTTGCAGGCTAGGCAAGCATTCTACTACTGAACTAACATCCCTATCCCTCTTTAATTTATTTTGAGACAAGGTATCAGCTAAATTGCGCAGGCTGGCCTCCAACTTGCGGTCTTCCTGCCTTGGCCTTCCAAATAACTCAGATTACAGGCATGTGCCACTATGCCCAGTTCCAAGGACCTTTTTTCCAGGAAAATGTAAGTACACAAACACAAATATTGCTGATGATTTTTATGAGGTTCATAGATATATTCAAGTTCTACGGTCTTCAGTTTTGAATGTGTTTAGGGCCTGTGCACTTCGAGAAGTATACTTTTGATGTAGAATTTTAGATATTATGGATTTTTTTTAAACTATGTCTTTTTGGCAGGAGGAGATAGTAAATATTTTAACATTTATTGAATTTATTGGCAAATTAACCTTACATAAACAGGTTTTTCGAAAAACTGAAATTATTACTTAAATAATCTCATTAAATTTCAAAATACTTTAACAAAAAATTAAACTATTAAATTTTGCTTTCTAAATCAATAAAATTTTATATCTTCTTGATGCCTTAGGCTTATAATCGTGAGATAATGTGTGTTTGTGTATATATATCATTTAATATAGTGATACAGTACTGGTTCTTAACCTAGCTCCTTGGAGCATTTCAGGGCATCTTTGATCTCTAAAATTGAGAGTAAAATTGAGAGTGGGTACATAGATAGTTTCTTCATCAGACTTTTAAAAGTGTGCAGCGTTCTTTTTAAGTCAGTGTATTATTTTACACAGTGAAATCCACTCATTATAAATACACAGTTTGGTGGATTTCAGTGATTGTGAACAATTACTTAATCACCACCACAATGTTCTGTCACCACCACTGGTTCTGTCACTTTAAGGAGTTTCCTACAGGCAGTATCCTCTCTTTAGCTCCAGGCAACCACTTCCAGTTTTCTATCATATTGTTTTGCCTTTTCTAGAGTTTCCTATAAGTGAAATCATATAGTACATAGCATTTTGTTTGACGTCTGTCACTTCACATGTTTTTGAGATTCTTCCCTGTTATGTGTATTGATAATTCCTTTTTGCTGAGTAATATTCTGTAGAATGGATATGTCACAATTTGTTATCCATCAACATTTGGTTGACGTATAGGTTGGTTTCTGGCTTCTTGTTCTCTTATGAATAATGCTACCACAAACATTTGTTAACATGTCTTTATGTGAATATGTTTTTATCTCTTTGGGTAGATTCTTAGAAGTAGGTATTTGATTTATGTGGCAAATTTATGTTTACTTATACACTGTAATTTTACTATTTTGTACCTTCCCACCAGCAATTTCAATGGAGTCCAAGCTTTTTTAGAAAGGTCTCAGTTTCCACTTCCCTAATAAGTTCAAGACTCCATTTCCCGGCCCAGGGACGCTGTGCTTTGCTCTTGGGGATTATATCTGGGACAGAATTGTTTTTGGGCGTTGTTGCAGGGTTAATGCTCTGGTTGGGTTTCTTCTAGATTGGTTGTGTATTTGAATTTTTAATAAATACCATTTATCCCATATTTCTACGTGTACCTAGGTGTTGAGAGTATTGGAGTACTTCAGACTGGCACAATGCTAGGCCTGAGAGCCCCAGATATATTTGTTAAATAGTTTCCTTTCAATCTTTGAACTCATTAGAGTTGCTATTCTTATTAGGAAATTTTGTCTTAGTTTCATAGTGTATGTTTGCAAGGTAAAGATTGACCTTGACACTAGTCTTAGAGCAATTGCTAATTAAAAGCCACACTAAACTTTTCCTGACAGGATTTCATTCATGTATTGTGTTTTATGATTCACTATCAAAAATTATATGAATTGGTAATCTCGAATTTTTGAATTACATAATGTTCTTTTAAGGTACAATGGATTCTGGCATTAGGTTGACTATATTGTTATCTGTTGGTGCTCTTAGAGAAAACATAAAAGTATACCACCCTTGCCTTAGTTCTCATTCATCTTCAGGCTTTTTTGTTCTCATTGAAATACAACTTGTCCTTTATGAAAAGTGAGTCAGTCAATAAGCTAGGTGTGTTGTTGCACATTTATAATCCCAGTACTTGTGAGGCTGAGACAGGAGGATTGCAAGTTCGTAGCCATCCTGAACTACATAGGGAGACCCTATAAAAAAACCCCCAAATAAAATAAAAGATAAAAAGTCAGTAACTGAGTGAGTGAATTAATGAGTGAATGAAGGAAGTAGAAGAAAACAGAAGCCTAGTGATTGTGTGCATAAAGATTCCAACACTTTTTTTAGTTACTGTTTGTTACAGTATATTTGTCTGTGTGGAGGTTTGGGGAGGATGGGGGATTGAGACAGGGTCTTGCTGTATAGCCTAGGCTGTACTAGAATTTGCTGTTTAGGCTGACCTTGAACTCATATCCATCCTCCTGCCTCAGCCTCCCCAGTGCTGGCATGACAGACATGCACCAGCGTGCTTGGCCTCAGACAGTATATTTGATAGAAAATTATAATTCATCAAAAATCATCTGTCTTTTGGTGAGATTTAAGCAATTTCCTATTATAAAATTGGAAGATTTTTGCCTGATTTTTACCGGGAGGCCTTAGAGAGTTTGCTGTATCTTCATATTTTGGAAGAATGGAAGATTTTATCCATTCTTGTTAACCCTTCATATTTTAGTTTTATTGATATCTGGTGTAACTTATTTGGATATTTTAGATTGCATTCATATTTTACCCTGTATTGTTGACAGTATTTCTATAGAAATTAAACCCTTCATTGCTTTTAGACTTTCAGGCAAGGTTGAGTTTTCATTTTTTTTTTTTTTAAACCAGGCATTTAAACTTGTTAAACACCCAGTATCCTATTTATAGCACAGCAGTGTATCTGCTGATTATTATTTTTCACAATTCTGAGAGTCAAATTATTTCACGGAATTCTAAGTAGTAATGATCAGCAAATTGGACACTGTCCTATAAATAGGATGTAGGCATTAACGAGTTAAACAATAGTTTTGTGTTCATTGTTGTTGTTGTTAGGTGTCCTTGAGTTGGACCGACTCATAGCGACCCTACATACAACAGGCGAAACAATATTGTCAGCGCTTCTCTCCTGTTCATAGGATTTTCAATGGAAGATTGATTTTTGGGAGTGGGTTGCCGGGTCCGTCTCCCAAGCCTACAGCACCTGGTGTTCCCAGGCGATCTTGCATCCAAATACTAACCAGGCCTGACCCTGCTTAGCCTCTGAGATCTGATGGGATCGGATGCCACAGGACTACGGCTGTAGGCGTTGTGTTCATTAGAGATTACATAAAAGTCGGCTTTACTTTTTCTCATAGTCTGTACTGAATAATAATAGTAGAAAGGAAGTGTTTCTTTAGGGTAATTTCAGCAGATAAGACTATCTTACAGGTGGGAATTCCTTGCCCAATTTGAGATTGTACAAATTTCAGAAATCTGCAAGGTAGTTCTAGAGACAACATATGTATGCAGAGAACAGTTCTTACTGTGCAGGGCAAATCAATAAGCATTCATATTGTGACACAGTTTCAGAAAGTGTAGAAGAATTTGGTACTTAAAATTTCTTCTGGCTGGTTTATTGCTATCCTTTGAAGAATGTTTTATAGAAGAATCGTTATTTATGAAGTAATGTAGAGAATAAAGAAATCTAGTCAGCACTAGTTCATGGGGTTAGTCTTGGGGTTAAGCCATAAAATCTAAGATTTACTGTGCTTCATGAAACTTCAGTGCTCCTTATAAGGGTTGCTGATGTTGTTTTCCTTCTCATTTCTGTACTGTAGCGATTCTTTTGGGACTGGGGTTTAGCTTAGTTGGTAGAGTGCTGCTCTGTGCTTTCTGAGATCCTGGGTTTGATTTCTAGCAGTGCAAAAATGGGAGAAGGACATGGTAGCCCACTCCCCAAACAATCAGCCATTGAAAGCCTGAGAGAAGCACTGACATAGTTCCAGGCATGGCATGGTGTCGGGGAGTGTTTCATTCTGTATGGGGCCTGACTTGAAGGCACCTAACAACAACAACAACAACAACAACAAAGATTCTTCCAGCTAAAGCTGAGTACCATTTTTAGGGGCGGTATTTTGCCTTTATAAATACAAGTGTTCACTTTTGAGTCTGTGTACTCACTTCTCAGTGTACTCACTTTTAGCAACAGTTGTTGTTGGGTGCCATTGAGTAGGTATCCGACTCATAGTGACCCTCATAGGGTTTTCAATGGCTGACCGTTTCGGGATTGCCTTGGGAGTGGATTGCCAGGTCCTTCTCCCATTTTTGAGGTGCTGGGAATTGAACTCGGGACCTCAGAGACTGCAGTGCAGTGCCCTACCAACTGAGCTAAATCCCAGCCCGCTTTAGCAACAGTGGAAGTCTTAAAATAGAGGAAAGAGAACTTGTACTTTAATCAGTACTGTGCATTGCAGTCCCCTGAGGACTTAGAAAAAAACCAGCATCAAAGGAAATCTAGACTGTTCTACTTCATTAAAAAGCTAGAATGAAGTAGGACGTTGGAATCACCTGGAGAAGCTAAAAACAAAATAGGAAGGAGCAAACCCTCCAAATCTAACATAAGAACCCAGCTGTGATCAATTAATTCTGAATGTAGGGAGTGGATTTAGACATCAGTATTTTTTCAGGTTCCTCAGATGACTCTAAAATGAGAGCCCCTATATTTATCCTGAAAAGACTTCTCAGATAATTTGTTAAGCCTAGTACAACTAATGAAGGACTTTAAGTGTGTGGAGTCATTTGTGACATGTATAAACAAAATATATTATGGGAGTATGTTTTTGTTTGGGAAAACTATTAAGATTCCCATGTTTGTTTTTAAAAGTGAAAACAAGGAGCATGACATCAATAAACAGGATTAATTAAAAATATATCAGCATCGTTTTATGGACAGAAGCATATGGTTGGTTGGAGGGAGAGAAGTCAGACTGGTGAACATGACTGAAAAGAGGACTTTTGTCTGGGAACCTTTCTGTCTTACAACTTACAAGAATTGTGTTGTTAAAAATAAAAAGCTGTATGCATTCTTGGTACTATTGGCAGTTTGCTGTTAATGCTACTTGACTTTCAATAACCTGAGCACAACAATTTGACCATCAGCACCATTTCCTTATGGCCTTTTGCTGTGTGATCTGGGATTCTACACTAAGCTTTTCCTACTTTGTGCACGAAGCCCTTCTGCAGCCTTAGTTACAGAGCTTCTACTAGGGGTGTTGACCCTGCATGAGAACTGTTTCAGATTTGTTATAAACATGTTCAGAATACCTAAGATTATCCAGTTATTGTGAAGTAACTGAAAATGCCTTGAAGTCAGAAGTCAAGTGTCACTTCCTGGATTTAATAATTCCATGTCTGTAAAGAACTGAATAGAATAGTACAGTGATGTTGAAAAGAGTGTGATATTTTTTGAACTGCAATAACTTATTTTAAAATAGATTAATATATTTTTAAAATTCTTCCTTTTCTTTATAAAAGGAAATAAGGTTATTTTGACCTGGCTTCTTTGTGAAACTGTGCTGGATTTTAGTCATTAGTATTCCCTTTTGCATATGTAGAAACCAGCTCTTGAGGAATCAGTTCTATAATTTGTCTGAAAATCTGTATTAAGCTCACATCTTCTGGCATTTCTTGTTTACTTTAATTTTAACAGCAGTTTAGTGATTTCATTAATTTTTGTAAGTGCTCTACCACTGAGCTATAGCCCCAGGCCATTTTTAATTTTTTTTTTACCTTGAAGCAGGATTTTGCTAAGTTACACAAGCTGCCTCTGGCCTAGACTTGAAATCATTCTGCCTCTGCTTCCTGGGTCACTGGGATTATAGGCATGTGCCACCGCATTGAGTGAGCTTTATTATACATGTAAGATTAAAGAAAATGGTTTGCAAGGCATTTATTTAGTCCTATTTTGTTACTTTGTGGTTTGCAAACTCCCTTGTTGTTGTTGTTGTTAGGTGCTGTCGAGTTGTCTCCGACTCAGCGACCCTCATAGGGTTTTCAATGGCTGATTGTTTTGAGATTGCCTCTGGAATGGATCCTTCTTCTTCTGTCATTTTTGCGGTGCTGGAAATCGAACCTGGGACCTCAGCGACTGCAGAGCAGCACTCTACCAACTGAGCTAAATCCCAGCCCCGCAAACTCCCTAGTGTGGTTTAATTATTTTTTCTTTTTTTTTTTTAATAGAAATAAAGGAAATATAAATTTGGACTGATTTTAAGTTTCTTTCTGTATTATCTTTTAGGTAGTATTAAAGATAATCAAGCATTATCAAGAAGAAGGACAAGGAACTGAGGTGGTTCAAGGAGTGCTTTTGGGCCTGGTTGTAGAAGATCGGCTTGAAATTACCAACTGCTTTCCATTCCCCCAGCACACAGAGGATGATGCTGACTTTGATGAAGGTAAGGCTATTCATCTCAAGTGTGTCTTTGTGGCATATACAAATGAATATTAATTTGCTGTAGATTTTCATTGTCTGTTATTGGGGGTCTGTCAGGTTAGCCTGAATCACTTGAATTCTGAGTTTCTTAGAAAAATTACACAAATTCATTGGGCATCGTGGTGCACTACTGTAATCCCAGAGACTCAGGAGATCGAGGCAGGAGGATCTTGAGGTTGAGGCCAGAGGCAGCCTACATAACTTAGTGAGACTCAGACTCAAAAAAAAAAAGAAAAAAAATAGACTAGGAGTGTAGCCCAGTGGCAAGAGCACTTGCAAAGTATGTGTGAGGCCCTGGGTGCAACCCCCAAGTACCACCAAAAAAAAGAAAAGAAAAAAAAAGTCCCGGAAATAAGGAGTGTGTGTGTGTGTGTGTGTGTGAATATGTGTGTGTGAGAGAGAGATATGTACTTGGGGGGTTGAACCCAAGGCCTTGCACATACTTTGCAGGTGCTCTTCCACTGGGCTGTACCCAAACCTTTTTAATTTTTTTATCTTTAGACAGAGTCTTGCTAAGTTATGTATGCTACCTCTGGCCTTGAACTCCTGATCCTCCTGTCTCTGGCCCCTGAAACAGTGGGATTACAGGTGTGTGCCACCCTACCTGGCTTGGAAATGAGAATGTATATAATACAATTCATTACTTTGACTTTTCTTATTTGGAGCGTATGATTCTGATTTGTAGTCTTGCTCTCATCTTCAAAAGATTCATTCTAAGACCCTCCCGGTGGATATGTGAAACCACAGATAATACTGAACCCTCTATATATGTTTTTTCATATACATATGTACCTAAGTTGTAGTTAGGTGCTCCGGATTGTGTTCTACTCATAGCCACCTTCATAGGGTTTTCAGTGGCTGTTTTAGGATTGCCATGTCCTCCTCTCAGTTTTTGCAGTGCTGGGAATCCAACCTGGGACCTCAGAGACTGCAGAGGAGCACACTACCAACTGAGCTAAACCCCAGCCTCAGTGAACTTATTATAAAGTTTAATTTATAAGTTAGATATAGTAAGGTATTAACAACAACTAATAATAAAATGCAATAGTTACAGGAGATTTTTTTTTTATTTTTTTGTGTGGTCCTTGGGTTTGAACTCCTACACACATGCATGCTAGGCAAGTGCTCTACCACTGACTTATGCCACTAGCTTTATCATGTATTGTAATAAAAGTATTTAAAACAGGAATTATTTATTTGTGGAATTTTCCATGTATTATTTTTAGACAGGGCTTCAAACCTGCAAACAGGTGGGTTCAGGTTCAGATGTGGGTTCAGTATGCTAAAATCTAGAGGATTCAGGTTCAGTTTCGATTTGGGTTTAAGTCTTCTGTGTACGTAGCAGGGCTTCAAACCAAACTTAGAACCTAAACCCAAACCCAGTGAATAATTGGATTCAGGTTCAGTTTTTAATGCTTTTGGTTTTGAGGTTTTTTTTTTGTTTTTGTTTTTGTTTTTTTTTTTTTTTTGTTGTTGTTGTTGTTATCATTGTTGTCATTAGGTGCTATTGAGGAGTTTGGTCTGACTCATAGCAACCCTGTGTACAACGGAATGAAACACTCCCTGGTTCTGTGCCAGGCACACGATATTGTTTATGTTTAACTTCACTGTTGCAGACACTGTGTCAATCCATCTAGTTGAGGGTTTTCCATTTTTTCATTGAGCTGCCACTCACTCAAACAGAATGTCCTTCTCCAGGGACTGGTCCCTCCTGACTACATGTCTAAAATACATTAGATGGAGTCTGGCCATCCTTGCTTCCAAGGAGCACTCTGGTTGCACTTCTTCTAGGACAGATCTGTTTGTTTTTTTGGCACCCATGGTATATTCAATATTGGTCTCTAGCACTATAATTCAAAAGCATCAATTCTTCTCCTGTCTTCCTTATAGTGTCCAGCTTTCACAACCACATGATGCAACTGAAAAAACCATGGCATGAGTCAGGCGCAGCTTCATTTTCAATGTGCCATCTTTACTTTTCAACACTTTAAAGAGGTCTTTTCCAACAGCTTTTCCCAAGGCAGTGCGTCTTGATTTTTTGACTGCTGCTTCCATGGGTGTTGATTGTTCAACCAAGTAAAGCAAAATCTTGGACAACCTCAATCTTTTCTCCATTCATCATGAGGTTGCTTGCTGACCCAGTTGTAAGGATTTTTGTTTTGTTGATGTTGAGGCGCAATCTGTACTAAAGGCTATGTTCTTTGACCTTCATCAGTAAATGTTTGAAATCCTCTTCATTTTCAGCAAGCAGAATATTGTCATCTGCATAATGCAGTTTGTTAATGAGTCTTCCTCCAGTCATGATGCCATGTTCTTCATAAAGTCCAACTTCTCAGATTATTTGCTCAACATTAAGATTGAAAAGGTGTGGTGAAAGGATGCAGTCCTGATGCACACCTTTCTTGACTTTAAACCAAGTAGTATTTCTTTGTTCTGTTCATGTGACTGCCTCCTGGTCTATGTACAGATTCCACATGAGTCCAGTTAAGTGCCTTGGTGTTCTTTTCAGTGTTGTCCATAATATGTTATAATCCAAACAGTCAAATGCCTTTGCATAATCAATAAAACATAGATAGGCATCTTTCTGATATTCTCTGCTTTTGGCTAATATCCATCTGACATCAACAATGATGTCCCTTGTTCCATGCCCTCTTCTGAAACCAGCTTGATTTTCTGGCAGTCCCCTGTCTATATACTGCTACAATTGCTTTTGAATAATCTTTAGCAAAATTTTGCTTGCATGTGATATTAATGATACCATTTAACAGTTTCCACATTCATTTGGGTCCCCTTTCTTGGGAATAGGCACAAATATGATTCTCTTCCAGTCAGTTGGCCAGGTAGTTGTTTTCCAAATCTTCTGGTATAAACATGATAGCACCTCCAGTGCTGTTTTTGTTTGCTGAAACTTCTTTATTGATATTTGATCAATTCCTGGAGACTTGTTTCACCAATTCCTTCAAGGCAGCTTCCACTTCTTCCTTCAGTGCCATTGGTTCCTGATCATATGCAACCTCTTAAAATGGTTGCTCATCCACCAGTTCCTTTTGGTATCATTACTCTGTGTATTCCTTCCATCTTCTTTTGATGTTTCCTGCATCTTTTAGTATTTTCCCTGTAGAATCCTTCACTATTGCCACTCAAGGCTCGAATTTTTCGTCAGTTCCTTAATCTTAAGAAAAACAGGGCATTTTCTTCCCTTTTGGTTTTCTCTCTCCAGCTCTTTGTAAGTCATAATATTTGATTTTGTCTTCTTGAACTGTCTTTTGAAATCTTCTATTTTCTTGACTTCATCATGTGTTCCTTTTGCTTTTGCTACTCAACATAAATGATGACATGTTTCAGAGTCTGTTTTGACATGTAATTTGGTCTTTTTTTCCTGTCTTTTTAATAACATTTTGCTTTCCTCATGAATGATGTCTTTGATGTCATGCAGTAACTTGTCCGGTCTTTAATCATTAGTGTTTAACACATTTAACCTGTTCTTGAGGTGGTCTCTGAACTCAGGTGGGATACACTCATGGTCATACCTCGGTTCTTGTACACTTGTTTTAATTTTCTTCAGTTTCAGTTTAAACCTGCAGATGAGCAGCTGATGGTCTGATCCATAATTAGCACCTGGTTTCTTTCTGACATTTTATATTGAACTTTTCCATCAGCTCTTTCCACAAATGTACCCAGTTTGGTTCCTATATAGTCCATCTGGTGAATTCCATGTGTATAGTCACCATTTATGTTGGTAAAAAAATGTATTTACAATGAAAAGGTCATTGGTCTGATAAATTGTGTCGTGTGATCTCCAGCATCATTTCTGTTACCAAGGCCATACTTTCCAACTACTGGGCCGCCTTCTTTGTTTCTAACTTTTGCATTCCAGTCACCAGTAATTATCAGTAAATCTTGATTGCATGTTCACCCTATTTCACATTGCAGAAGCTGGTAAAAATCTTGCCTGTCTTCATTTTTGGCCTTAGTGGTAGGTGCATAAATCTGAATAATAGTTAAGTTAATTGGCCTTCCTTGTAAGTGTATGGATATTATTCTATCACTGACAGCATTATACTTCAGGTCAGATCTTGAGATGTCTTTTTGATGATGAATGCAACCCCATTTCTCTTTAATTTGTTATTCCTGGCATAGTAGACCATATGATTATCTGATTCACAATGATCCATGCCAGTCCATTTTAGCTCACTGATGCCTAGAATGTTGATGTTTATGCGCTACATTTCTCTTTGATGATTTCTTATTTTCCTAGATTCATACTACGTACATTCCATGTTCCAATTATTAATGGATGTTTATAGTTGTTCCTCCTCGTTTTGAGTCCTGCCACATCAGCACATGGAGGTCCCTAGGGCCTTAGTCCATTTCCATCATTAAGGTAGACGCTACTATGAGGAGGTAATTCTTCTCCAGTTGCCTTTTGAGTGCCTTCCAATCTGGGAGGCTCATTTTCTGCCACTGTATGTGACAGTGTTTCTTTGCTATTCATAGGGTTTTCAATGGCTCATTGGGGAGTAGCCTGCCAGGTCCTACTCTCTGTTCTGTCTTTGTCTGGAAGCTCAGCTGAAACCTGTCCACCATGGGTGACCCTGCTGGTGTCTGTAATACTAGTAGCATAGCTTTCAGCATCACAATACACAATTCCTCACAGTATGGCAAACTGACAGACATGTGTATCATTATCTATTTAAAAAATTGAAAAAAAAACCTGTTCATCTAGCTATACCTTCTTTGCAGTGCTTGGGAATTGTGTTCTACCATTGGCCTACACCCTCATCCTATTTTTATTTCTTATTTTGAGTCAGGGTCTCACTAAGTTATGCATTCTGCCTCTGGCCTTGAACTTGTGATCCTCTTGTCTCTGCCCTGAAAGTCACTGTCAGAGTTGCGGGGATTACAGGCATGTGCCACTGTGCCCAGTTCAGGATTAAAATTTGAAACCTGAATGGAACTTGAACCTTCTAAATTTTAATAGTGAACCCACAGCCGAATCTGAACCCAATTTTTTGTAGATTTGAAGGCCTCCTTTCAGACCATTGTTGATCCCAAGTGATTGATACCATGGGAAGCAAAGAGGTGATTACTGTAATTGGGATAGGAACTTTGCTGATGTAGAGTTTCTCATTATGAAAAAGTTTTGTCAAATAACTTACATTGTGCACAACATGTATCATCATTGTGTGTCCAATATCTGTGTTCTTCTATCCTATTTTGAGTGAATTAGTATTTAAGAAGAGATGAATTTTGCTGTCTGCTTCAGAAAGAACATACTCCTGAGGCATTTCAGAAGCATTTTATTTTTTTGTACTCCAGTTGTAATTGCTTTCTTAACAAAGACCTATAATACTTAAAAAGCACATACCAAAGGCCAATGTCAACATTGTCAAAGTTTCTCTCCCTCTGTCTCTCTTTCCGTCCCTTCCTCCTTCCCTCCCTCCCCTCTCCCCCTCTCTTTCTTTTTCCCTCCCTCCCTCCCTCCTTCCCCTTCTTTCCTTCTTTTTCTTCCTTTCTTTTGTCTTTCTTTCATCTAGTTGAAAATAGTTTCTCACTTTTTCAACTACGACTCATCTGTACAACTTTTTAATTTTTTAAAAATTGTGGTAAAAAGTACATAACAAAATTTACCAAACAAAAATTAACCTTTTTTAAGTATGCTTCACAGGTGTGTTAACCTGTGCATGTTGTGCAGTAGATCTTTAGAGCTTTTTTATCTTGTAAAACTGAAACTCTTTATCCATTGACAGTACTCCCTTTTCATTTAGAGCTTTTTTATCTCATAAAACTGAAGCTCTCTAAGAACTGACAATTCTCCTTTCCACATCTCCCACCCCGGTTGTTTTCTAAGAGTTTGACTGCTTTAGATACGTCATGTAAGTGGAACGTTTAGTGTTTGTCTTTGTGTCACTGGCTTATTTATTCAGCGTAAATAATGTCCTCAGGTTCATCTAGATTGTGTCACATGGCAGAATTTCTTCCTTTTTTAAAGGCTGAATTATTCCCTTGTACGTATATACCACATTTTCTTTATACATTCGCCTATCAATGGGCATTTAGGTTCCTTCCACCTGTGTGAATAGTGCTGCAATGAACACTGGTATTCAGGTATCTCTTTGTGATCTGGTTCTCAGTTCTTTTAATATATATCCAGAAGAGGTATTGCTGAATCATATGGTAATTCTTTCTTTCTTTTTCTTTTCTTTTTCATTTTCCTTTCCTTTCTTTACTTTTGATCCTCCTCTCCCCACACTAAGGCCTTTCTATAATAGGCAAGCATTCGACCACTGAGCTATATCCTGCCCCTCTATTTTTAATTTTTAAAGATCTTCCATATTGTTATCCATAACAGGTGCACCATTTTACATTCCTACCTCTCCATGCACAAAGATTCCAATTTCACAACATATTTGGCAGCACTTTTTATTTTCTGTGTTTTTGATAGTGGTGATCTTAATGGATATGAGGAGATTTTGTGATTTTGATTTGTACTTCTTGATAAAGGTTGATATTGAGCATCTTTTTGAATATAATTATCCCTCAGCTATGGATTATTGGTTTTAGGACCTCCTTCAATTATCAAAATTCATGGATGCTTAAAGTCCATTATGTAAAATGGTATAGTATTTACATATAATCTATACACATCCTCCTGTATGCTTTAAGTTGTATAGATTACTAATATATCTAATATGATGTAAGTAGTTATGGTATATCATTTAGAGAATAATGAAAAGAAAAAAATTTGTAGGTATTCAGCACAGGCATACATTTTCCAATTTTTTTTTTTTTATCTGAGATGGGTTGAATGCACAGATAGGGATCCAGTGTATATGGAGGGCTTATTGTATTTGTTGTTGTTGTTAGGTGCCATCGAGTCGGTATCCGACTCATAGCGACCCTCTGTACAACAGGGGAAACACTATTGTCAGTGCTTCTCTGCTGTTCATAGGGTTTTCAATGGCAGATTGATTTTTGGGAGGGGGTTGCCAGGTCTTTCTCCCAAGCCTCCAGCTTTGGTGTTCCCAGGTGGTCTCCCATCCAGGTACTAACCAGGCCCAACCCTGCTTAGCTTCCAAGATCTGACGGGATCGGATGCCACAGGGCTACCGCTGCAGGCCATTGTATTTGTTAGTGACTTGTATATCTTCCTTGGAGAAATGTCTAGTCAAGTCTTTTGCCTATTTAAAAATTGGATTGGTTGCTAATTTGGAATTCTTTACAAATTTTAGATAGTAATTCCTTATTAGATAATGGTTTACAATATATATTATTTTCTCCTGTTCTGTAGGCTACCCTTTCACTCTGTTGATTATTTCCTTTGCTCTGCAGAAGTTTTTAAGTTTGATATGGCCCCATCTGCCTGTCGTTGGCTTTTGCCTATGCTTTTGGTGTCATATTGAGGTAAATATTGACAAATCTAGTGTTATGAAACTTTTCCCATTTCCTTTAGTTTTGTAGTTCCGAGTCCTATGTTTAGGACTTTAATCCATTTTGAATTAATTTTTATATGTAGTATAAGGTAAGGGTCCCCCTTCATTTTTCTGTGTAGTATGTTCAGTTTTCCTAGAGATTTCCAAGAGATTGTCCTTTTCTATTGAGTAGTCATGGTACTCTTTTTGAAGATCATTTGACTACCTGTGCCAGGGTTTATTTCTGGACTTTCTGTTCTATTTCACCAGTTCATTTGTCTGTCTTTATGAGAGTAGCATACTTTGTAGACTGCTGCAGTTTTATAATATGTTTTGAAATCAGAAAATGTGAGACCTTCAGTTTTGTTCTTATTTGATTCGGTTTCAGCTATTCCATGTGAATTTTAAGATAGATTTTTCTATTTCTACAAAAAAATCATTGGAATTTTGATGATAGAGATTGCATCAACTATATGCAGGTCCTTTTGAATAGTTTTGACAAGTCTTTTGCCTCCTTGGTTAAGCTTATTCCTATGTGATGTATTTATTATGATGCTCTTATAAATTGGGTTACTTTCTTAAATTCCTCTTCAGGATTTCCTATATAACTTTTAACTGATTCTTAACTTGACAAATCTTGGTTAATTCATTTGACTTAGCCTCTTTATAGTACCTAGAACATACAGGTGCAAAATATATTTTTGTTAAGCCTACTACCTTGATATTGCAATTTGTCTGGAAATCAATTTTCATTAAATAATATCTCTGGAAACCAATCAAATTTACTTTCATTCTAGGTACCTGAGTAATAGCATTTGCAGTTTTTAAACTTTTATGTAGTATACATTTTTTAAAAAACTGGCTGTGCTTTCATCTGAATTACTGTGTATTCATATGTCATACAGGATTAAGGTTAAGATTTCTGTGCAGTCTAGTCTCGGTATTTGGACGTATCTATTTCCCTATCTGCCAGCATATCTGAGGATGCTTAATTATAATTCAGCAATCACTGTTTTAGGAATGAAAGACAAGTGATTGTTAATAGGATTTCTTTGGTTTACAAAACTTGAGAAGTTCACTTGAGATGACTTGTTTGCTTACTTGAATGGTGGGAGTAGAAACCATTCCAGAATAGTTTTTCCTTTCCTCAGGTAGTTATTCTTTTCTATAAAAATTCTTGGTTTAGATTGAAAAATTATGTTCAGTGCAATTATGATAAATCATATATTAATTTTAGATTTTGATCATTACAAATTACCCTCATTTATGGGCTTGAGATAATTGACCAATTAACATGTATTTTAAGAAGCTCACAAAAATATTTTTATCAGCCCTGTGATAAAGAGAGATTTCAATTTAGAATCCAGTCATTTGAAAAATGCTGGGCATTATATATTGTGTATAATTTGTATATTGCTAGCAGTTGTTACTCTGCACAGTTGAAAGTTCTGTCAATCTCATTTTCTAGATTAGGACATTGACACTTAGGTAAATAACTTGTCTACAGTCATTTAACTAGGAATTAATAGACTAGGGATTGAAACCTGTCTAAATCCTGTGACTTTACTGTGTTGTTGTTAGACTTTTAGTGAAATATATGTGAGAGGTTAAAAAGTATTGAATGTAGGGTGCCATGAGTCCATATTTGAAATCCACCTCCTGTGCAGAACAAATTTGCTTTTTATAATTTACCTTTAAGAATTAATGCAATTTGTCATTTATCTCATACATGTGAAAAATGTAATGCAGTACCTTATATTCTTCATGGCATTAGATGATAGTCTTGAATTTTAGATTCTCTTTCATAATTCATTCTCTTGTCTTTAGAATGTTTCACCATTAGGTTTTTATCAAACCTATGTAAAAACTAAAGTTTCTTATTATATAAGCATGTCCTAGAATATTCCTATATGTGAATAATTTTCTATCATGGTTAAGGCCAACTTTTGTTACTGCTTTTCCATTATTTTATGCCATTTACACCCAGTATTTATTCAGAGAATGGTCTTTTCTTCTGCCACCCACCTTATGTAAATTAAATATCAAATATCATAATTGTAGGAATATATATTTTGAGTTGCTTAGGTTTTGTATGTGGGAGCATGGGTTTAGTTTTTATTTTTCATTGTGGTGCTTTATGTAAAGTGGAGATTTTTAATCTTGGTACAAATACAGTGTTAGTAAATGTTTTAAATCTGTTGACACTATGATCTGTGGGCCTGCTTTTGTAAAAAATATTTTAACACTGCCCATTCGTTTATGTATTTTTGTGGCTGCATTCCTGCTACACTGGCACTTGGCGCAGTTCAGTAGTTGTGATTGTGATCATATGGGTCCCAAGCCTAAAATATTTACCTTCTGGCTCTTTTAAGAGTTTGACCACCTGTGATTGACATACAACTTCTTCTTAACTCCATGGTTTTTCCGTCTCTTGCACAGTTAAAGAATAAGGCAGTAATTTTCTCTTTCCACTGCCTAGGTGGTTTTTGTTCATTGTTTATTTCTTCTAGATGTTGCTATTAATGTTAACTGAGTCCAGAATGTATTATGAGCACTGAAATGAAAACATTGATACTTTTGGGTAATTGTTTCACTGTCAGTCCTGGGAAATACCAGAATGGTTAGTTCTTGCTTTAATTTTAGTGTCTGTTTCCTTTTTTAAAAAAATGCATTGAATTGTTTATGTTTAGGGGAATTGTCCATAAACAATAGGGAAGAAAGGTATTAAATCTGTAGTTGCAAACTTGTGACTAGACGACGTGGAAAGGTAATGGTATGAGGCCAAAACATGGATAGGAAGCTCAGCTCTACTTTGAGGAATTGTGTGATACTGAATAATTCTGAACCAATTTTTTTCATGACTGTGATGTCTTTCATTTAGTGCATATTAATTGTTCACGTACTGAATACTAGAAGCATGATAAGAAAGATAATTTCACTAGGAGATTATCTGGTTAGTGCTGTCTTGGATTACATTGTTAAAGGATGGTTCAAAACCTGGAAAACTGTTGGGTCATAAACTTTCTTTTGTTTGCTTCTGTCCGTTAGTTCACAGTTTGTTTGTGTGTGGTTCAAATCTTGATAAACTTTTGTATTACAGAATTTACTTTCTAGTTGAAAGTGAGATAACTTATTCATGTTAGAGAATTTATGCTTTTTAAAAACATGAGGAGAAAAACTCATCGAAATTCCCATTAGGGGGCACTATTATCAAGCTTAGGAGAACTGAAGAGTAATTTGTTTTCTCAGAGATGCAACTCCAGGCTTTCTAAAAGGGAAAAGTATTTTCATCTGATAAGATTCAGATACTGTTTAATACAACTGAAATCCTTAAATATGTTATAAAGTACATTGAATTAAACATGGACTCAGTAACTCACCATCTTGTTTTTCACCAGGCTAAATCATTTTAATATTGCAGGTGATATAAGAAACTTGCTTTTTCATGTATCAGAGCCAAATCCATAATTTTTATGTTCGGAGTGGACCGAGTTTTTTTATTCTGCTTGCTTTAAGTTGGTCACAAAGGGTGATCTTTGGTCCTCAAAATCGTCTCTTTTGAAGTGAAGCATGAAGACTCTCACACTGCTGAAATACAGCGAGGGAAATGAAATGATGCCTAACTTAGTATTAATGTGTGTAGCATGTGTAATTACTAAAATGTTATCACACACTGAAGTGATACATACATGTACATAGCTTTTAACTTTTTTAGTTAATTTGCAGTAGGGGGAAATTTTCTTTTTTATTAAGTTTAATGTTAAAGTAAGAAATTCTGGTACAAACATCTACAAAATTATATTTTCATTAAACTTTCAAAATGAAAGCAGTGCTGTAGGATCCTAAACAGACGTTTCAAAGGCTAAGATGTGAATTTGCAAAAAATGTACTTAAAATGTATTCAGAATAACTTCACAGCATAGGTGCTCTTTTTGTATCACGGAGTTAGAGTAGTTTGTGTAGTTATATTATTTGCAGTGTTCTCTAGGTAAGTGAGCCGCATTTTATGTTGGGCAAAATCTCTGCTGGCTTACTTGCTTCCTCAAGTCTCACCTTTCCTTTGCTTTGTCCCTAGTTTGCCGGAACCCCACACCCAACGCAGAACTGCTTGAAATCTAGCCAGTGACTACTGTTTCGGCTTTGTATTACTTTTGGGTTCAGAGAAGAGTTGGGACTAGATAGAGAAAGCGCTTTATAGTTTTTTAGACAGATGGAGATGTTTTGTGGAAAGATGTGATGTTTATTTACTATTTTGTCTCATTGCCTCTCTGTAGGGATAGCCAGTGATTATTGTGACCTATTCAAGTCATTCAAAAAAAAGATCATGTTTATATTTATTTTTTTAAATAAATTTTCCTGGTAAAAAATACTTATCGACAGTTTGAGATATGTTTTAAAAATTGTTGGAGAAATAGGGACATTTTTATGTAGTGACCTCATCATTAAGTGGAGGTATGATAAAATGTTTCCAATCTATCAGGGAAAAAAAAAAAAAAAGATTCACCCAGAGTAATTCATTTCAGCAATACATTGAGTGGACAGTGAAAAAGATCCAAAGGTACCAAATCCTGGTTACTGCTTTGAAAGATCTCAAGTGAGACAGGCAAGTGTAAAAATTTTAAAAATTATGAAATAGAGTTGATGTAAAACTGGAGTGAGGTAGGAAAAAATGGTAGGAACACCTAGATATCAGCCACTAATTCCTTTCTGGGGTAACTTCACGGGAGAAATAAAATTTGATTTTGTAGATGGGTGTTAATTAAAATTTTAAGAAACTGTTAAGGAAGCTACATCTGAGTTTATTTTAATTCACATTTTTGGCCCCTCATAGCATGAGCAACTCCGGAAATAAAGAACAAACTGATATGTATAATTGGTTTGACACGTCTGTTCAGAGACAGTGGCACTCCTTGACAACACTTTTCAAATATTACTGCTACTTTGGTATGTAGACAGAGAAGTTGTTTTTGGCATTTGTGCTCTTTTGATAAGTGAAGGGACTCTTCACAATAATGTCAATGTCATGTTTATAGAAATTTGGGACCTATACTACTGTTAGTTTTATTTAAATTATTTAATGAACTGTTTAACAAATTTTAAATATTTAATAAAAACTGCATTTTAGAAATATGGTATATATAAAAATAGAAATATTCTATAGGCAGTATACTAAATTATGAAATAATTCTCAGTACTGATCTTTTGTTGTTACTTGTGGAAGTATTTTGAAAATGTTAAACCATTCATACTTAATGATTGCTCTGGTTGACTGTTCAATGTGGTGAACTTTAGATTATTGCTTTATTAAATTATTTTGATTACTGAGAAGTCGGTGGTTTGCGAGTTGAAATTTTAACTTAAATACCTGAACTGTATATGTTTAATTTTTGGTTTATTAAGATGATTAGAAAATGAGAAGTAAAATCCAAATATGAAGCATCAATCTCAGTTGAAGGTATTTAAGTCTTTTTTTTGCTCTTTTTGTTTGAGTATTTCAAGATTTTAAATACAAAAATTAGGGGCAGAATCTAGCTTCATTTTAAAAGTTTTAAAAATATTTTTGCATTTACTTCATGTTTTAAAATTTAGTTTTTTTTTTTTTTTTATGAGTTGAGAAACCCCTGTCCATGGAAAGATACACTATTGAAAATGTGGTCAAGGTAAAAGATTTTTCTGCTTAAAGAAATTAAAGCGCTTTACACTATATTCTCCCTTGGTCCCCAAAGTGTAAGTGCTATGGTTTGGAAAGAAGCCAAGTAAAACCTGTTCAAATTTTGTGCAGACTTAAAGTAATACTGTAAGATTTGAAAATTACAGGTGGATACAGTGCTTAAATAGTATTTAAAATTCCTAAGTTTCCCAAGTCTAAAATTGTAATCCTTAAATTACTGTTCCCAGTGGTTTAAATTTTAATTAAATTAAAGCTGTTTTACTTTTGACCCACAATAACTTTAGGTAAAGATATTTGGATTTATTACTAAACTTCAAGGCAATAATCATTAAAAATGAACTATTTAACACTAATTAAAATGTCAAAAAACCGCAATTATAGTATGTCACCAAAGATCTTTGCTTTGTTTTTCAAAAAATTTTCTTAATGAACAAGTTCAAGCTGGATCCCTGTTTTGCCCAGAAGTGTTACACAACTTTACTCCCCAATTAAATATATTATCTAATCTGTAAGTTTTATAGATTGATAGTCATTATAATTAGATTTGATGTTTTTGATGTTAATGCTGCATTTTCCAAAGTGGTATCGAAGTCATGCCAGTGAAGTGTTCTGTTTGCTTTAGATTCATCTCTCTAACTGAAATTCTCATAGCTCTTGAAACGTTCATCTGTTTGAGATTACTTCTAAGGATTACCAGGGAGTTTCAGAATGTTGTGTTCATACCTTTATTACTTTTTCAGTATGAGTATTATTTATTGCCTTTATATGAATCACTTTTACTTGATGCACTTTAGATGCTTTCTGATATAATTGAAAACAAAGGCAATATTTACTGAGTTTATAAACAGCCTCACATTTTTCCACTAGCGTCTAACTTAACTCCTTTAATATACAAATAGCCCTTCCCTGCCTGATTAATGAAAGGACCACGCAGTTATTTTAGTGGTCTTTGCAGAAATATATGTTTTATTCCTGTTTTATAGAATTGGATAGTTGATAACCTTGTAGAGACATATTTTGCTCGTAGATTACTAACCTCACAGCCAGCAACCTTGGCAATAGGAATCTGGCAGCAGAGCCTTAGTTGAGGGACTCTTTGGACAAGTGGCCTGGTGTTAGCCTGAGCAGGTGGCAATGGCAGCGGCAGTAGCAGCATCCCCACCTATGCCTGTGGTCCTCAGCCTTTGTCTGCTCTCACTGAACTTCTCATTTGCTTTTCTTTCTTTGTCCTTTTGTTAGTCATTCATCAAAAACACTATTTGAAGGAACTGTTTGCCAGGCAGTTTTTACTGGCCATAACTTACGTGCATCTCTACTATGAATATTTTTGTATGTTTGTTATTTAAAGAACTTAGCTGTTCTGAGCTCGTGTTTGAATTGAAGCCTAGGGTGACTTGGTAATATATTTCCTTAGTGAATTGGATAACTACAGTAAAGATTATGTTACTTATTCAGGTTAGGGTGTCTCAGACATTTTTGTGGAATTGGAGAGAGATGGAGTTACAAATACATGTGCTCAAATTGTACATCTTCATTTCTATTATTCAAAATGATTCTAGGTATATTTTGTTAAGTAATTTGTTGTTGAAAATTTATGCAATCAGATACTCTGCTTTTCATTTTCTTGTTAGAAATATATCTTATTTTTATTTGGGGCTTATCTTCATTTTGTACCTACTCTCAGTTCTTTTGTTGTTGTTAAGTACCTTTGAGTCAGGTCTGACTCACAGCAACCCTCATAGGGTTTTCAATGGCTGTCTTCTGGATTGCCTTGGGAGTGGACTGATGCATCCTTCCCTCATTTTTGTGTTGCTTGGGATCCATTGCTTTAAATGTACCCATATAGTTTTAAGTCTATTTCTAAGACTCTTGGTAATGTGAATCATATATTTATTTTCATAATTTTCAATTTTGATTTCTCCTCCTTCTCCTAGCTCTACCCTGAAAACAGGGGTAAAATAAAACTTTAAAAAAATTCAGCACTAGAAGATAAGGGGTCATATGAAGAATAGCGACAAAGTACCTTGATGGGTACTACCCTTTTTCTCTGTTGATAAAATAAGGAGAGGGATGGTATAGACACTACATGAAATATTAAGGTCATTATAAGGCTTATTTGGGTTATTTTATTTCCCTGTTCCTTTAGAAGATATTTGACATGACTAAAGGTGAGATTGACGATGTTTCGTTAGAATCCAGATTTGCATTTCTTTCCAGATTCTTTCCTCTTCTTACGGGCAATTTGATTAAAAAACACTAATAGCTAATTTTGGAAACAATGTGTTGTACACATAGAGCATGTAATTCTTAGTTGAGAAAACCCCTCAAATCATTGATATATGTATTGCAAACTTTCTTAAAAACATGAAAGGAAGAAAATCTAGGCTGAATTGTGGCTAGGTTTCTGGCTGAAGTTCTAGGTTTATCTCTAGTTGTAATCTTGGTTCTCTCTAGCCAGTTTTACATTTGCAACATAGATCACAACAGGAGCTTCTATAATTCTTTAGCAGACAGGAACTGAGACCCAGAGAAACTCAAAGTTAAATCAGTGGCACATCTAGAACCAGATGGGCAAAGGACGTGGCAACCCACTCTCAAAAACAATCAGCCATTGAAAACCTTATGAGTAGCTGAGAAGCACTAAGAATACTGTTTTGCCTGTTGTACATAGGGTTGTTACGAGTCAGACACCTACTAGGACGGCACCTAACAACAACTAGAACCAAAAGCCTCAGTATGCCAACCTAAAATGTAACCCACAGATTAGGAAGGTTGCAGTAATCTTAGTATTTTGTCAGAATCACTGTCAGTAAGTGATGCAGATGCCTGTAATTGTGACTTTACAAGTAAATGCCTGATGCATTTACTTAAAATACTACTTCTTGGTGTTATCGTTTGTTGTCAGCCCAGCTAAAAATCACATGATTGTTGAATTTAGCTTAGATTCTACAAAAATGTCTGAAGTTGGTGTGCCATGCATGCTGGGCATTAAATAAAATATGAATCAGTTCCAGTCTTAAGGTAAAAAAAAATTACTGGTGGTTGAATACATACAGTCAGCTCAAGTACTCTGAACACATCAGCTGCTGAAAATCAGCACAGCCTCTAGTATTTGCTACATGGAATGAAGAAACTAAATGAAGTGTAGATTGAGCTGTGTAGCTTAGGGGAGGAAAAATGCGTTCTTATGAAATGCTACTGAATGCAGTTACAAATAGTTTGAATCGATGGTTTAATTTGACTTAGGAAATCAGTGCCTGACTGAAGACATAAGAAGACTGTAGAATACTTGCTTTGCAGATGACTTAAACAGACAGTACTGATAAGGCCTGTCATGTCAATTTTCTTCTTTACTGAGTACACAGTATGGTTAAGTGGTATGTTGTGCAATGCTTCCAATCTGCTGTTTCTGCCATCTGGGCAAACAGCAAAAGAGAAGAGAGCATGGAAAGGAAATGGATCAGTTAGCTGTAAGGAATCTCTGTGAACACTGGGTGCCACTCATGGAACATTGAGCTCTAGTGACTTTCCTTTGTGACCAGTACAACTAACTAGCTGTCTGTAAAATGGTTTGCAGCACAAATAACCCTCACTGTTCACCTTTTGGATGTCATGGTACCTGTGGTTGAGACAGACCAGTAAATCCAGCCCTCATCATACTATATGCTTTTCTTATTTTTCTCTTTTTATTTTTTGATGCAATTGTTTTGCTGTTCCAGTGTTTGGCATAAAATAAGGAGACTACATTGTTTTACTACAACATTGGCATAAATGTTGAGATAGATTTAATAAACGTAACACTTTAACTTTGCCTTAGTGAAATCTTTTGGAAGCAAATCATGCTGTAAACTAGTTTCCTGAGAATCATTGAAGTACTCTTTAATGAGAGACAGGACCTCTAAATAGGAAAATTGCCTCAAAATCTTATAAGTTAGGGAGAAGTTAATGTGAGCAATGTATAATGAGGTGCATGTATGGAAATGTCATAATGAGACCTATGAAGGTGTACATTAAAAATTACTAATAAAAATAAAAAAACTATAGGTTGTAAAGAATAGGTAATCATATGAATGGTGAAATTATGTATTATTAAGGAATACCTTTGTCAGTGGACACATCTCTTATTTAAGTCTGCAGAATTTGTAAAGCAGTTCTTTTTGTATGTTTACTTTTTTGATGAAACATGCGAGCCCTTACAAGACTCTCTTAGCTATGAGTCATTTGGTACCTCATTTGGAATTAACATAACCTTATATAGATGGCTAATAATACAAAGCTACTGTGGTTTCTGTGCTTTTTACTAACTACGGCTCCGGTTCTAAAAGCTTTTACATGAGACCCACTCCATCTTTGTTAATTTTTTGGACAAAGAGTTGTCTTATCAGAAAACACACTAACTTAAGCAGATTCATAACTAGGGGGAATTCATAACAGAAAGTTTTTGTTGACACCAGGAAATAGATTAAATGGTGCAATTGTGGTAATGAGTTCCATATATGATAAGCCTGAGCCACCTGGGTTTTATTAGGCTGCTTGATACTTTGATCACAATATTATTTCAAGGCTTGTCTATTTAAATTGCTAAGGTTTCTTGTCATCTTTGTGATTAAGAGCATAATTTCTTTCATTGCAAAGAGATTTTTTTAAAAAACAGACTCTGGCCAAGCCAGAATTTGGAGGAGTGCAAGTTTAACAGCTAGGAGAATTTTAGAACAAGAAAACCTGTTAAACATAAAATTATAAGCTTGAAAGTATAGCAGTTGAACATCAAGTTCATCTGACCTATAGTTTTGGCTTAGATCATAATTACAGTTCATGTGATAGTGGATCACTATAAGAATGATGGGTGTAATTCAATTAATTATTGTTTGATATAAACATGTGCATTTAAAATGTTTATTTCATGTTTTGAGAATATTCTGCTATCGGTTTCCCTTCACCTGGTATTAAGTGGTTTTGATGAACATCTGAGAATTTATGGAAAGATTTTTAACTACTTTGCCCATAATGAATGAATTATACTAATCATAGAATTTAATTTGCTTGATAAATTGTCTTGGTTTGCCTTTGAACTTGAAATCTTTAAATTTCAGTTAGTCTAATATAGATGAATGAAACTTTTAGCCATCAAAATCAACAGAATTCCTTTCACTAATTTTCTTTGTAATGGAAATAGTCTTTCACAGGTATTTAATGGTATCTTGGTTATGTATTTAAGTGAATGTTTTGCCTTGGAAAAGTAAATATTCATTTTTGGCTAGTAAAGGGAGGACAGGGCAGATTTAATATTTTAAAATACTTTTATCATTAACATAATAGTAATAATCACTTAGTGCCATTTTGAAAATTTATATGTAAAATACTTTATATATTTATTCATGTTTCCGTTTTCACTTTTTGATATTTGACTACTCTATTATAACTGCTATAATTTTGGCTTGAAATTTCCATATCCTCCTGTAACTTAAGCCTGGTTAAAGGCACTCAAGAATGTAATAGTCTTTTGATTTGCCCTTGGTGGTAAAAGGAATGTATGGAAGTGGTAGTCAATAGCTCTTTATTTTCTCTGATAAGACAAAAGAGAAAAATTTTTAAAATACAGAAATATTTGAGTATTGGAAGGATGGCTTGTCAAGAGCTTATAACATTCTTATTTTTGGAAAAGTAGAGCTGCATTTTAAGTTGTAGGCATGTGACTCATTGATTGAGGAAAGATGACTCATGTAAATGTAGTGATGTAGGTTTAGGAACAGCATGTAATACAAGGACAAAATAATGAGAAGACCTGTGAATTTCAACGGATCTTAGTTTGGGAAAAGGGCTGAAGTAATGATAGGTAAAGTCAGATTCTGGAAGACTTTGAACACTTGAAAACAAAGTTTAGTTTAAAGTAGTTGTGAGTCATTCTATATCCTCCAGCAGAGTTGTGATAGTATAAAATCAATGTTTTGTGACTTAGGGAGGAACAACAGAAGAATAAGGAAGTCTTGAATGAAATACAGTCAGTAGCAATATGAATGAAAGGGCAAATACTAGAGGGAGAAATGGAAGATATGACAGAGTTGAGGCAAAGGGTACACTCGTTGTAAGGGCTTCACAAAATTTTATATCTGACATTGTAGAAGAATCACATTTCTGTTCATCATCCCTTACCTCTTAAATACTTTGTAAAAAACACCAGTTGACTGGTAATGTGTATTACGGAGCACATGTTGTTGTTGTTGTTAGGTGCCATGGAGTCATCTCTGACACAGTGACCCGCATAGGGTTCTCAATGGCTGATTGTTTCAGGATTGCTTCAGGAAATGGATTGCCATGTCCTTCTCCCATTTTTGTAGTGCCGGGGATTGAACTGTATCAATTTATTGTATCTACAGAGCAAATAGATACTGTAAATGTAAGTATTGATAATAAGCAGGGAGATTCCTACACTTATACACCATCTGTACTAAAATAACAGAATATTCCATTTATGGGATGAGATTCTTTAGATAGTTATGCCCTGTTTCAAGAATAGTGTTAGCTATTTTTTGTTGACTACATTCATTCATTTAACAGACATTTACCTGGTGCCAACTGTCTTAGGAACTCTACCAGATATTGAAGCATAGCATGGTAAATAAGTGGAGGAAAGAGACATTAGACTGTTAACCAAATAAAATAATTAAAAGTTGTGCTAGTATTGTGGAAGAGCTTAACAGATGCTTTAATGTATGTTACCACACCTTAATCTGGGCACTGGGAGAGTCCCTGGTATAGAGGTAGTCAGTTTTGACAGCTGAAGAATAAGAGCAAGCTAGCTGTGTGAAGAACCAGAAGAGGAGGAAGACCAAGTGCCAAGGCTCTAAGGTGGGGATGAGTTTGACATTGTTTAGGTGCTTTCATAAGGTTAATCGATCAGAGTAAATCTCATTCAGAGCCTCATAGGATTGTCATATTCTTTATAATCCGGGGACTTAATTTAGGATTTTCTTTCCTGGAGTTGCATTTGGCATTCGAGATATTTATGGAAACCCAACTTAGTGATTGGATTTACTGGTGGTGGTGTTTATTCTGATAAAGTTCATCAGTGACTTCAGAAAACCTTCACAAACAAGTGTGTATGGGATCTTCTTTTTTTAATAAATTTGTGTTGAAATATCTTTGGATTTACTGAATTACCATCTTTTTACTGGGGTATATTGAACTCTAGATTTTGTATCCATATTTCATCAATTTTTTCATTAATGTTCTTTGCCTTTCCAGGATCCAATCCAGGATGCCATGCCTCCTTAGTCCTTTTCAATCTGTGACTATCTCAGTGTTTTCTTTTTCATGATTTGAGCAGTTTTGACATGTTGGCTATTTTTAAATTATTCGACTGGAGTTACAGGTTTTGGGAGGGGAAGAAAAGTCACAATGGTGAAATAGCCTTCTTAACATTCTGTCAGAGAGGGAAAATGGTACACACATAACATCACTGGTGATGCTCACCTTGATCACTTGGTTAAGGTAGTGAGTGTCTGATGTCTGAGTTGTCACAGTGTCTTGAAAATATAACCTCAGGAAGCAGTGGGACACAAATACTTTGGTTAAGAAATCAGAGATTCATCTTTCTTAGATGAAACAAGTTGAATAGGTTTTCTTTTTACAGTATGTATACTTGACATTTTAATACTTAAAGAACATGGCTAAATGTTTTAATTGTATATCTTTGCCTTAATGTGTAACTTCTTGTGGATGAAAATTTTGTTTTATTTATATAATGTGGCATCTTGGCTATAGTGTTTAGTCTCTAAATTCATGTAGGTGGAATAGGATTCATCTTTTATAGTATGAATTAGATATTGGAGAACATACTAGCTAATTGGTACTTCATTATTGGGAATATTTGATACAGCAGTTGACAGAGCCACAAAGTGTTACTTGTGTAGTTGGTTTCTACTACTCAGTACCTTTTATGCAGAAGAGCTCTTTTAACTTACATTTGGAATACAGTTTTGTCTACTGACATAGAAAACACTATCAATGTGAGAGCTGCCTATGAGCATATAATCATCGTTGTCATTGTTAGATGCTATTGAATTGTGTCTAACTCATAGCGACCCTTATAGGGTTTTCAGTGGCTGATTGTTTTGGGATTGCCCCTGGAGTGGATTGCCGCGTGCTTCTCCCATTTTTGTGGTGCTGGGAATTAAACTCGGGACCTCAGAAACTACAGAGTAGTGCTCTACCAACTGAAGTATATCCCAGCCCATATAATCTATGAGGTTATTTAAATAATTTAAGGGAAAAAATGCTTGAAATAATATGCTTAAAAACTGTCTTAAGTTTCTGGGTTTTTTCTTGGACATTTGAACCATTTCAGCCTAATGTCTTTAAGTTTAAAAAAAAAGGAAAGAAAATACTAAAATTTTAGGGTCACTCCTTTGATTTTTCTTTTATGCAGTTGTTATTCAGAGTTTATCTGATTATCGACTCCAAGGATCTCTTCATATTTATTAAGTAATTTTACTATTCAGTGTGGGACAAAACAGCAACCATTTTATCAATAGTAACATCAAGACTTTACTATTAAGGTGCCTGTAGCTGTAGCCCTGTGGCATCGGATCCAGTCAGATCTTGGAAGCTAAGCAGGGTTGGGCCTGGTTAGTACTTGGATGGGAGACAGCCTGGGAACACCAGATACTATAAGCTTGGGAGAAGGACCCAGCAACCCCCTCCCAATCAGTCTGTCATTGAAAACCCTATGAATAGCAGAGAAGCACTGACAATAGTGTTTCACCTGTTGTACGTAGGGTTGCTATGAGTCGGATGCTGACTCTATGGCACCTAACAACAACAGCAACCATTTATTGAGCACTTACCATGTGCCATACATTGTGTTGAGCACTTGGCATGTGTCATTTAATCCCCAAGGGATATGTGAAACTTGGTTCTGCTATTTCAATCTGTTTGTGGAGGTAAGATTTAAATAGGGAAAATTAAAATAATATGACAAACATCAAAGACAATGCAGGTAAATATCCCTTATCAGAAATGCATGGGGTTGAGTGTTTCAGATTTTGGAGTTTTCAGGATTTTGGAATATTTGCATAGACTTTTAAGTTGAGCATCTCTAACCTAAAATGCTCCAGAACCTGAAACTGGCATGATACTCAGAAAGTTTTTAATTTCAGGGCTGGAAATGTAGCTCAGTGGTAGAGTGCTGGCTTAGCATGCATGAGATCCTGAGTTTGATCCCCAGCACAGCAAAAAGGAAAAAAAAAAGTTTCAGATTTTGCAGCATTTCCAGTGTTGGACTTTCAGAGTAGGGATGTTCAACTGGAACATGATTATGGCCAAATGATTGATATAGGAAATGATTTCAGGGAAGGAAGTCAGCACAGAGTTGATCTGATCTATGTGAGATTTGAGCTGGATCTTGAAGATGGGAACTTCCTGTTTTCTCTCTAACCTAACAAATTCTTGACACCACTCCCATTCCTCTCCCTATTCTGCCACGTGTTGCTGAACTACATGTTTACCACAAAAGCCAAAATCTGTCTTGTTCCTACATTGAGACTTTCCTGTTCTCTCTGTCCTCTTCTCCACCCCACTTAATTAACTCCTCTTCTTTCAAGACTCAATTCAAATGCTGTCCTCTCATGGCCCGCGTATACCCCTGAGGCAGGCTGTGGCTGCAGTTTGCTCATAGATGGTATGCTTATCCCACAGTGGTACTTACTGGAGCATATACATTTAAAGCTTCTATTTTTGAAATGGGGCTGGGAATTAGCTCAGTTGGTAGAGCACTGCGCTGCAGTCTCTGAGGTCCTGAGTTCAATTCCCAGCATCCCAAAAATGGGAGAAGGACCTGGCAATCCACTCCCAAGGCAATCCCGAAACAGTCAGCCATTGAAAACCCTATGAGGGTCGCTATGAGTCTATGGCACCTAACAACAACAACAACAACAACATTTTTGAAATAGTTTAGATATGCAGAAGTTGCAAAGTTCTGACATATCCTTCACTCAGCTTCCCTTACCATTAACATCTTATAAAACCATGATATATTTACCAAAACCAAGAAATTATAATTGGTACAATAATATTCACTATAGATTTTATCCAGATTTCTCCCTCATGTTTTGTTTTTAATTATTCCAAGATCTAATCTAGGATATTGTGTTGCATTTAGTTATCATATCTCTTTAGTCTCCTCCAGTCTGTGTCTTCTCCTTGTTTTCCTGAACTTGACAAAAAAAGTCATTTGCTTTATATGTTGTCTGTCATTTTGGGTTTTTCAGATGCTTTCTCTTGATTACATTGAGACTATGGATTTGGCGAATCCAAGTGAAGTGCCATTTCTCCTCACATCATACCTGGGGCACATCTCATCATGTCTTGATGATGGTGGTCTTAACCTTGGTCATTTGATATAGGCAATGACTGGGTTTCTCCATTGAACAGTCTCTGTTTTTCTCTTCTCATGGTCTGTTCTTTAGAAGTGAGTCATTAAATATAGCCTGCACTCTGTTGTTGTTGCTAGGTGCTGTCAAGTTGGTGTCCAACTCATAGCAACCCTATATATAACAAGCGAAATAGTATTGTTAGTGGTTCCCTTCTATTCATAGAGTTTTCAATGGCTGATTGTTTTTTGGGAGTGGGTTGCCACATTGTTTTCCCAAGCCTACAGCACCTAGTGTTCCCAGGTAGTTTCCCATCTAAGGACTAACCAGGCCGACCCTGCTTAGCTTCTGAGACCTGGCAGGATCAGACGCTACAGTGGTATAGCTGCAGGCCTGCACTACTCAGTAGGGGATTTAAATTCTGTCTCTTCATCGAAGAATATCAAAGAATTTCTGGAGAGAGATGAAAAACACCCCAATACTTAATAAATATTGTCAGGGCTGCCTTATTAAAAAATGTTATTACTTAGTTCTGTTAGACCGGTACCATTGTACTGTATGTAGAATAGTGGAATATGCTAAACACTGAATAAAATAATTGTTGGATAGATTGAGCTGAAAAGGGAGATTGTGAATTACTATATTCAAAGGTAAAATAGCCTTGATCCTTTCTTTAGGTAGATAGTGGAGAAGTATTAACAGTGTTTAAATGATGTAACAAAAAATGTATGCTTTCAGGTTCATTGTTTTAAATTTGTTTGAAATTGAGGGATATATTCTTCCTGAGTTTTAACACAGTCGTTTTTTCTTCTTAGCTTTGAAGGAGAACTGATTAGAATACTTTAACAATATAAATTTAGACCACAAGTCATACTTTATGATTAAAGATACTGGATTGAGTGTTTTGAACATACAGTATATTTAGAAGGGTGGACTTAACTTGGGAAAGCATACAATTTGTAAGTAAATTAGCAGTGATAGAAAATTTCCCTCCCAATTCTCAAAAAAGGTGTTTAAAAGTACTAATCTTAAGTTTACCCTAACTTTTGCATTATAAATGGATTCTCTGAACCCCAGCCATACTAAATTTAACTTCCATAGTAGATGATAGTTTTTCCTTTGGATGCCAGGTGGCTTCTTTTCAAACTATAAATCTTTTCTGTTGCTGTTGTTTTCTTTCTTCCTTTTTAAAAAGAATATTGGTTGACCCCCTAGAAGCAGGAAGAATAAGCCATACTTGCATTTGACCTTTGACTTTTTTTTACTGAGCTAGAAAGAAGAGTATTTTTCCTTAGCAAGGACTTGTGAACACTTCAGGAGGTTGAGAAGTGGTTTTACTCTTTTGTTTCAGCTGCCCTTGCTGCTGCCCTGTGACGCATGTGTTTTTTCTACCTGGTTTTCTTCCTTGACATTTTATGGAGCAGCTCTTGCTCTGGTGCCAGATTTATCAGGCTACACTTAAGACTTAAAATAGTTCATCTACTGTTTCATTATTTACATACTAAAAAGTCTACATTGTCATTTGCTATTGATCTTAAAGATACCACCTGTAGAAGAAAATAATCAGAGCACCTGTGTGCTCATGTAAATTAGTTGTTTTAGAGATATTTATGGGAAAAGATTTATTATGTTTTAAAGAGTCAGGTCTAGTATCTTATGGGTGGCAGAAGTTAGAAAATTGAACTGTGAACTGGGTGAAATGTAAATGAATATCATCAAATCAGTAATTTTTTTGTAATTCATAAAATGACAAAATTGGGTAACATAAGAATAGTGGCATTATAATTAGAGTTTAGGTATATACACTCAGGTAGATGTGTGTGTTTGTAAATGTATGTGTGTGCAATAATTTCTATGTACACATTCTTAACAGCTCTGCCTCTATTCCTTGTTGTGATGAGCCACTGTGTCTTTTGCATATCAGTAGAAAATAATCTTAAGCCATGAAACTTGGAGGTTGGCAGCATCAAGGAAGTAGGATTTGATATGATAAATTAGGATTTCAAGTAGGGAAGGAACTTGGTGGTGAAGAGAGGTTTTAACGTAGAGGCTGTTGTGTGAGCAAAGACACCGAAAGAAGGGTATATTATTAAAAGTTTTTAAACTTCAGATTCCTCATCTGTAAAACAATACCTAAAACATAGTATATGTAAGTTCTGATCATTTAAATCAGGAGCTGGACTACACTATGGACAGTAATCAACTATGAAGCCCTTTTGTGAGTATCATGATAATGTTCAGATCTGTTTTAAGGAACAATATTAGTTGAATTTAGGAAGCTCAATTAGAGCATTCATGGTGGGTATTAAGATGGGAGTAGATATGAGAAATATGGTGTCTACTTAGTAAACGGGTATTTACATTTTTGAGTGGCAGCCAACTTGATCTGTGGGCTAAGTGAATAAGGATCTAGACAATTTTGACTTATACCAATTTTGAATGAGATATGTAGTTTACTTTGAATAATCAGTGTGTCAAATTTATGTCAAACTGGTCACTGGTAAAGCCATGGCAAACATGCTATTATAATTATTTTGTGTGTGAAATCATAGCTACCTAGTAGTCATGATAGTGGAGCTTTTTAGTGGTGGAAACATAGGCTCTGAATTTAAACACATGATGTATTTGAATCTGATCTGAGTTTGAGCATAATAATACTGCCTACCCTTATGGTTGTTCTGAAGATTAAGAAAGAATGCGTGGAAAGCATTAAGACAGTGCCTATCTCTTAGTAAACACTTAATGAGTCGTAATTGTTATTTTACACAAAAGAGCTGGGCAGTTACTAGTTTATTGTATGCCTGGAGGTACTTGAAGTCTATAGGATCTATTTTCCACTGGAACATGGTTTAATCAGTGGAGATTATGCTTACCAGATTTCAAGATCAAGACTTACTGAGTAGACTAGTTTGCATTGAATAATTGGAAATAGTCAGGGTAAGTTGAAATTTAGAAGTTTTTAAAACAGAATAATATTTAACAGGAACAAATAAATGTTTAAATTCCAAGGGAAGAAACATAAACCCTTAACTAATTCAGTGTGAAGACAGGCTTATCTAGGGTTTCCCTGGTAAAGGGAATAAAAGTAAGTTTGTGCCATCATGTATTGGGAGTCTCATCTCTTTAAAGTGGCTCTGAGACATAGGGACAGCCACCTGAGCATAGACTAGGTTATGGTCATCCTTTCAGTTCCAGCTTAATTCAGAGGTTGACTGTAAAACCATTGAGTTTCCCTTTGTCCCCTTTGTTTAGGAAGGTGTAGGTAGAAGAACAGAGGAGGAAAGCTGGCAAAGGAGCCAGCACTGACTGATACTGTCTAGCAGCTGGGCGGGACTCTCAGTATCTCTGTGTTTGCATAGGAATGTGTTACCTAGAGGAGAAGTCATAAAATTAGTATCTGTGGCCAAAAGTATAATTTAATCTTAATTTTACATTAACCTGTTCAGATGTTAATGTCCTTTGGTGTTTCCTTAGTAAGTTACTGCTTAGTGTTTTGTCTTTAGTGTAAATGACATTTTCATTATTGGTCAAACCTTACTATTTTGAGCCTTTATCTTGGAAAAGGGGTTTAAAAGATAAAACATTTTATGTACTATGTATATATACACACTATATATGTATTCTGCCATTGAAAACCCTATGCACAGCAGATAAGCACTGACAATAGTGTTTCCCTTGTTGTACAGAGGGTCACTATGAGTCGGATACCGACTTGATGGCACCTAACAACAACAACAACATATATGTATATTACCATATATACATATATATGCACATTTCTACTAAACTACACTATAATGGACTCTTCTTTTTTTGTACTCAGTATTGGGGTGCTGAACCCAGTGTTTCACACATACTTGGCAGGTGATCTGCCACTGAACTGCACTCCTAGCCCCCTTTTTTATTTTTTATGATGACACACGGTCTCACTAAGGTATGCCGGTTGCTTCTGGCCTCAAATCTGTGATCCTCCTGCCTCCACCTCCCCAGTCACTGGGATTATAGATCTGTGTTACCATACCTGACTTATACTGGGCTTTTGAGAGTAACAAGTTTATTATTCATATATCCAGCTTGGTGTTGAACTGTTAGTTAATTAGCCTTGCAGGCTGCCTAGCTTAACATTCAGCATCCACTTATCAATGCAATTTTATAATTCTCTATTCATTATCATGTGAGTAGTGCTATTTGAAAAGTGATTAAAACTTTATTTCTAGGGAAAAAAGGCCCTGAAAAATAGCACTTCTCAGTTTGAAAGGGGCTGTTCTGTTAGGCTATTACTTACAGTCATGAACAAGCAGTTACTAAAATTTTCTGATATCAAAATGATGATTACTTAAAAGATTCAAAATGTAGTTTCCCCCAGATTTTACAGTCACTATATTTTGGGTTTTACCTTAGCTCTACTTGGTTACATAACCGAATTTAGTATTTTGACTTCCTTATATACCCTGCATCATTCTCACAGAAGGCCAAAAGCTTATGTAGTGTTCATGAGACAGAACATTTTTACTTAATTGTATGCTTTTCTGGACATAAACTTTAAGTACTGAAAGATTTAAACCTTAAGAAATCTTTATGAAATTACTTTGCTATATAAATTAGTTCCATTTTATTCCCAAGTAGAAAAGGGTATGCAGAAAGTGGGTATTGATATAAAGATAAAGCTAATTTAAGCTTTATGCCAGATAGAAGAACTTGGGATTTATTAAGAAGATAACTTCCCAGTGGATAGTAAAAACCAGGTGAAGGCCTGATGTTCTTTTATTGTCTCAAATCTGATACTAAACTACTGTCACCTAAAAATTAAAATCAACCTACTCAAGCCATAAAAACCAACCTGCTCAAGAACAAAGACAATTACATTTATTTGGGGCTAAGTATGATTGCAGTCTGGGAAAACACAGATTGAGCCCTTGAAAATGTGCTCTAAGGTTTTACAAAATGGTAGCAGTATTTAAAGCCTAAAATCACATGGTGTGTGGTGGTTGTGCCATTTGCTTCTAAGGAATTGTGTTGTACTATTGAGTAAATTTGTCGTGTAAGAAAGGGAATGGATTTTGATTGTCTCAGCCTAGGTAATTCAGAGGAAGCAGTGTGACTTAAATGGTTAACCAAAGCTAATGAGTTGTAGTTTGGCCCAGTGAACGTTCATTTAGGTACCTCTGTGCAGGCAGCCCAGTTTAAAAGTTTAGCTGGGAATGTGTCTAAAACCTGACTTTACAGTGGCTCCGCAGCACCATGGTAAATGCTTAAACCAGTGCTAGTCCAGTTTGATTTTCTTCCTTGACACTATATTTTCTTTTGTGTCACACTATTATTTTATTTTTATTTTTATGTAGTTCTTGGGGTTGAGCCCAGGGCCTTCTACATACTTTGCAAGCGCTCTACCATTGAACTGCACCTCCCAGCCCAATTTTTAGTTTTTGAGACTAGGTCTTAACTGTGTTGTACATGGTGTCTCTGGCCTCAAATTTGGCAATACTCCTGCCCCCGGCACCCACGTTTCTGGGATTATAGGCAGGAGCCACTGCACCTGACTGTTATGTCACATTGTTATTTTACTATGTCAGAGTAATTTCATGAAGTATAATTATTACGAACATAGTATTTTCAAATATCTTAGTGCTATAAGGTGGAAGTGTGATGCTAGTGAGAGGAAAAGGGTTTCTTTTTTGGACACAAGATTATATTTTTCCTTAAGTTTGTAGTGGAATCTTGTTTTAGTTAGGTTTTAGTCATTTATTGTTTCAGAACACTTTCTACATGTTTGCCTAAGTTTCAATTTGGCTAAATTTTAAAAACATTTACTTTTTGTTGAAATTAATAGGGTAGGCAGTGTTTTCTGCACATCAGAATATTCATTTGGTCTTTATCTTATGGTTGCTTCTCCCCCCCCCCCCACCTTTTGCATAATCAATGTCCTAAAAACAAAATAGATGATTTATGTTTTTTGCCATTGAGAAGAGTCTCGGGTGAGTATTTATAAAGTGAATGGTTCTTCTAATTTTTTTCATATTATTGAAATGTAGTAAACTTTTATTAGATATAGGGAGCCTTTCAGAATGCTTGCAAATTATTTACACTGTAGTCTGTTACGTATTGGCCATATGTTCTAAGAGCTCCAGTGAATGCCTGAAACCACAGATAGTACTAAGCTCTATACATACTTTGGTTTTTCTCATGTGCGCATGTCTATGATGAAGCTTAATTTACAAATTAGGCATAGTAATAAGTGAACAACAATAATAATAAAATAGAGCAATTGTACATTTACTGATACAACAACAGTCTAATAACTGAATTGGGTAGTGGGTGGGTAGCAGATACAATGTGGATATATCAGACAAAGAGATGGTTCATATCCCAGGTAGGATGAGTGGGATGTTGTGAGATTTCACCGTGCTGCTCAAAATGGCATGCAATTTAAAACTTAGAAAATTATTTCTGGAATTTTCCATGTAGTATTTGCTGTAGATAAGGGGGGGACTACTGAGTATCTCTCTTTGTTTATCCCTGTAGTCTGTTAGACTGAATTCAGTCCAGTAGGTAAGAGAAAGTGGTGGCAGAGGAATATTTTTGAGGATGTTATTAATTTAGAAAGTAAGACTCTATTTGCTAACAATGTAAAATAGTGCCAGGAGAGGGAATTTTGTATTAGTGTTTGCACTAGCTGTAAGGAAACTTCTGTACCAAGTAGAATAATGTATAAGATACTTGTGTGTAATCCATCAGAACTAAAACGCGAAATAAAAACTTTAGATGTTTTCTGTCCTGTCTTTTTTCGATTAGAAGGGTGTTGCTTTTTGCAGGATTTTCTTTTCTTTCTAAGTAGAACTTCTTGGTGGTGGTCATTTAGGCAAATTTTAATACTATAAAAGGCAAGATTATTTAGTACATGTTAAAGGACGAAAAGAAAGAACACTTAAGAGTCCTTATATTTGGAGTGCCCTTGGGGCTTTTTAAGCAGAATCCCACCCCCTGCCCCCTCTCCCCAGAAAAAGAAAAGATAACCAAAAAAACAACTAGATTTGTAGGGTTTAAGGAGTGAATCAAAACAGAAAGGCATTTGGTCTTGAACTGGGTCAGCTGTTAGCACCTTTAGCATTTCAAAGTGTAGTATCTGTGTGCATTATGGATACAGTCTACAAATGGATTGTTATTTTTAAGTGGAAAGTGAAAGTTGTTCTTACATTTCCTAACTAAATTGTTTAACCAATGTTTAACCTCGTCAGGAGTTGCCATCAAACTTAGTAATGTAGTAAAGTATGCTTGTCCTAGGACTATAAAATGCTCTTTTGATGTGAGAATACTGGGACACAGCAAAGCTTACTTGAGTAATAAGCATTAGGACTGAATGTGTTCTCAGAGACAGTCTCATTAATTTGGGTGGAAATTACTATGGATTTAACCATGACAGGATTTCATGCTGCTCTCACACTTTGTTTTCTTATCAGAGCCTTTAATATGCTGAGAATAATGGATCTTATTCATTTACTTAAAAAATATACTTAAAGTACTTTCTGCTTTTACTTACTGTTTGTTTTGTTTATAATGAGTACAGAGAGCAGAAATAATCTTCGAATATATACTGTTTCTAATTATATTAGATTTTTTTCCTTCTACACACAGCATTATAAGAAAAAATAGTTATAATTAGACCTCAGTGTTTAATATAAATCAAGTCTAGAAATGGTAGGAAGTATGAAAGTAATGTCACAGCAGTCTGGAAGGCAACTAGTAGGAAATAGAAAAGAATAAATGGAGGACCAATATGTGGAAGGACTTGAGGCTTGGTGTACTTCAAAGACATATATGCCTGGCTTTTAGTAATACTTGTGAAAATAGAAATTATTTAAACACATATTAAAATCATAGGAATTTTTATGGATATGAACCTGTCAGCATGTGTAGGAGGGGTAGATGAGTATTATCAGGATGTCAGGCCCTTTGGTTCTTCTGGCATATGTTCATCTCATATGTATTTTCCTGTTGGTGCCATTTATTTTACTCACAGTAGTTTCACTAAAATGTAGGAAATCTGTCTTTTCTATGTGATTCTTTTGAGTTTTTAGTAAATATATACATGGTTCCCAGAGTTCTTGATGACTGTAACAAAAATACATTGGTTTTAATGCTATGTCATTAATGAGCTCATATATGTGTGATAATAATGAGCTCTTTTATATTATGCTTGTTTTCTTTGTCCTTTATTGTGGTGGTGGGGGTGGTGTTGGGGGGCCTGAACCCAAGGTCTCTTGAATCCTTTGCAAGCACTCTGATACTGAACTGGACCCCCCAGCTCCTCTTTTATGCTTTAACTTGGAACAAAGTCTCAAGAAGTTATGCTGGCTGCCTCTGGCCTCAAACCTGTGATCCTCCTTGTCTCTGCCTCCTGAGTCACTGGGATTACAGAAGTGCACCACCATGACAAGCCCTTAGTTGTTTGTTCTAAAAAATATAATCATTGTAATTAGTTGTTGAGTGAAAGAATGAAACCTGTTTATGCATTCAGCTCATGGGTATGTTTATTCAGAAATGTGTGGTCATTTAGAAGTATAATTTGATTGTTCTTATCATCCACATTATCTCTAAGCAGATATGGCTAGGAAAATGCTCTCATCTGTATGGATATAGTTTACACATTAAAAAAAAAAACTGTATTGGGATGTTCCCATATTTTGAAGTTCACTCATTTAAAGTGTATAATTCATCGGTTTTTAGTATGTTCACAGATAATGTGCAGCCATCACATTTTAGAGTCAATTTTAGAACATTTTCTACACCTTAAAAAGGAATCTTGTCATCCTTTAACCTTCACCGTTCTATCCCCTCATCCTCCCAATCTCTAGCCCTAAGCAACCACTAACATACTTTGTATTGCTATACATTTCTCTGCTTTGAGCATTTCATATGAATAGAATCATATTATATGTGTTCTTTTGTGATTGGCTTCTTTCACTTAGCATATTTTCAGGATTTATCTATGCTGTAGAGCATATAAATACTTCCATTTCTTTGTTTTCAATGCTTTTTTTCTGATGAACCACTTTAAATAATTTTTAAGTATACAATCAAGTGGCATTCATTATATTCACAGTGGTATGTGGTAATCCCGAACAGAAATTACATACTTACTGAGGAATAACTTCTTATTCTCTTTTCCTTCCCAGTACCTAGTAACCTTAAATCTAATTTCTGTCTCTGTGGAGTTGCTTTTATCTCATGTAAGTGGAATCCTACAATATTTCCTTTGTGTTTAGCTTATTTCACTAAGGATAACATTTTCAAGGTTTATCTAAATTTAATCATGTAACACAATTTCATTCCTTATGATCAAGTAGTGCTCCATTGTATCTATATGCTATATTTTGTTTAGTCATCAGTTGGTGGATACTTAACTGTTGAGTGATGCTGCTATAAACATTGTATACAAGATTCTGTAGACTTTATGTTTTCATTTCTCCTCAGCATATTCCTGGGGTGGAGTCTCTGTGTCACATGATAACTACATGTGGTGAGGAACTGCCAGACTGTCTTCCAAAGCAACTGTACCATTACACATTTTAAAAAATGATACTTTACCCTAGTTTTAAGCTCTTTGCATCATTTAATAATATTATTCCCATACCCTATTTAAACGATTTTTATTTAAAAAATATTTATAGAAGAAGTACATAAAACAAACGGAAAGCTTAGTGAATAATTCTGAAGTAAACATCTACATAACCACTACTCTGGTCAAGAAATAGAACATTATAGTACCACAGAGTCTCCCTGAGTATTCCTGCCTGATCACAACCTCCTTGTTTTCCCCTTAGAACTAACCAGTATTTTGACTTTTATGATGCTTAATTTTTTTAGTTCTACCAGCTGTGTTTACATGCATTATGAATTTGATTTTGTCTGTTTTTGAACTTTATAAATGCAGTGACAGTGTATCTTTTATATTTTGCTTCTTTTACTAGTATTATGTTTGTGCTGCTCATCTTCTCTCATTCATTCTTCATTGCTATATTTTATATGAATATATCTCATTTTACTTTTTCATTCTACTCTTAGTAGATACTTGGGTAGAATGACTAGATTTTTAAAGCAGTGTGCATGTCAAAACATTTGTATGGTGAAATTGTCCTATGTAGCTGGCCATTTTACAGCCCATACCTGAGTTCTGAATACCAGGGAGATTAGACATCATTCTGTATTGAGAGCTATTATGTGAGTGTGTTCTATACAGAGTATTTCTCTACTGTCTAGCTTGTGGTAGGTTTGTCAGTGGTTACTTGCTGCAGTTTTTCAAATATATTCAGTTTTCTCCAATAATGTGAATCTTAAGGAAACTATGAGCTAAATTAGGCTGTTAAATGTATTTGTTTTTATTTTTTATTCCTTTCCATTGATAATACTTCATTGTTCTGTATGTAAGCTCTGGTCAGAATATTCTCTTGACCTTCTCAAGTTCTTCATTTTATCCTGAGCTTATTATTATAAGTATATGCAGGCAGTGCATATACTTATAATTCATTCTATATTGGTGTTTTGGACAATTTAGATTCTTTACATGAAGGCACTGTTGCTTTCGTGACTGAGTTTCTATTGTAAGTATCTTTTAAAGGAGTCATGGTGTACATAAATAACTTAGCAAACCTCATTGTTAGAGAGTTTGTTTGTTTAGGTGGTTTGTAGTAGATTTGAAAGTTATTCTAGAAATGAAAGCAGCCACAGGGAAAAACATTTCGGAATGATACAGTTTAAAAACCTTATAAAAATACCCCCAATTAAATAAATGTCTCTTGATCCTTCTAGATGAAAGAGAGAGTCAAGTAGAAAACACGTCATAAAGCCTATAAAATAACCAAGTCGGCTTTTACTGAATTCATACATTTATTTGTCTTTGGATAATATAGTAATACGACAATGTAATTATAATTGTATTAATTGTTTATTTGAAATCTTGGAGGTTGCATGTGGGTTTGTGAATTTTAAACAGGAATTTGTGATTTCTTTGCTGGATCTCCAAAGTGTGGGCAGGTAGGTTGTAGATTTTGTAGTCATTTCCTTGAATGTGTAAAGTCTGTTGATTCTTACCAATTGAAATTGTTTGGGAGTACATATTCCTTTAAAGGTATTGTTATTGTAAAAGTGTATCTGGCCTAAAATGTCTTCTGCAACTTTGATTTTTCCTAATGACATACTTACTTTCAGACAAGCCTGTTTTAAAGGTAATATGTAAAGTTGTAGAGCCTTTCCAAATTTCATGTTAACTCTGTTCAGCCTGTCCACATTACCTAACTTCAGGCTTTCATTATCATCTCCTGCTTAAATTACTGCAAGTGGTTCTAAACCCCATTAAAAGGCCATCTCTTCCTTTTTAGTTCCTCTTCCACCCACTCCTAAGCAGTGTCTTTAGCAGAGAAATGAAGTTTGCCTGGCCTGTAGACCTTTGAGATAGGGCTCAGGCCTACCTGTCAAGCCTTATTTCTTGTTCTTTCTCCTGTGTACATTATATAGTATGAGTTGTTTAAAGAGTACCCTAAACCTTTTTTTTCATATTCTCATGTCTTTGCAAAAGACACAGTTATTTCCTATGTAAAATATTGTAATACTGCTCTAATTTTTTCTGCTTGGCAAACTCTTGTCCATTCTTCAAAACATAGTGCAAGTACTATTTCCTCTGAAACGCCTTTCCTAATGCCCCTATCTCCATAGTCTCCTTTGGATTAATTCTGTACATTGTACCCCTTGTTAAATTTTTTTTTTTACCTGTTACTGTGTGTGTGAGTTTCTTTTCTTTTTTTCCCCTTTGTTTTCTTTTCTCTCCTTCCTTCCTTCCTTCCTTCCTTCCTTCCTTCCTTCCTTCCTTGTACTGGGGGTTGAACTCAGGGCCTCGTGCTTGCATGCTCTGCAAATGCTGGACTACTGAGCTGCACACTCGGCCTCCCCCCCCCCCTTTTTTTTCTTTTACTTTTTGAGACAGGGTCTCGCTAAATTACACAGACGGCCTCAGGTCTTGAATTTGTGATCCTCCTACCTCCACCTCCTGGGTCACTGGCATTACAGGCGTGCCCCACTGTGCCTAGCAGCCTGTGTTTGACCTTCTTAACCTTCTGTGGCAAGGATTATGTCACAATTCAAGGCTAGCTCTTAGCTTTTTACCATAGTGTCTAGAAATAGAAGTAGATGCTCGGGAAATACTGGCTGAAATCATCCAGAACTGGAGTTGGGATTGAATCTAAAGTGACTTTGGAATATCTTTTATTTAACATCCTTCTGTTGTTGTCCTAGAGGATGATTTAAGCTCAGTTGGCCATCCATCTTTTACTTTCTAAGATCTGGAGATTGTATTATCCTTTTTTATAAGTTGTTGTTTATAGGTGCTGTCCAGTGGGTGTCCGACTCATAGCGACCCTATGTACAACAGATGAAACACTATTGTGGTGCTTCTCTGATATTCATAGGGTTTCCAACAGCCAGTTGTTTTTTGGGAGTGGATTGTTGGGTCCTTCTCCCAAGCCTATAGCACCTGGTGTTCCCAGGCAGTCTCTCATTCAAGTACTAACCAGGTCCAACCCTGCTTAGCTACTAAGGTCTTATGGATTGGACACCACAGTGGTATGGTTGCAGGCATTCTGATAAGTAGGCAGCCAAAATATCCACAAAATCCCCGCGATACATGAAATTCACTCCGTGGGACCTATCAGTGACTTTGAACTTGATATAAAATCAAGACCTGATAAGGTACTAAACACTTTTATATTTTAAGTAATAATATTTTAATTCAAAAGATGGAACCCAATATATACTTCATGAATTTTTGTAAACTACTCTGTAAGTCTTTTGTAATTAGTTCTTTAGTCCAGTAGTGAAGAAACAGAAATATTCATTCTCTTCTTCATTGATAACTTCCTATGTTTAGTAGTAGGATTAGTCTATAATTGCCTTCTCTTTTTCTACTGTCAGTAAAGTTTATTGTATTAAAATACTGGGAGAAATCCAGTGTCTTTCTAATGGGTGCTAATGGAAGTAGCTGATAGTGTGAGGTGACGGAAACATTTTATTTCTAAACATTTTTTAGTTTGTAGTTGATTTCTGTTACTCAGGGAGACTGATCCTTCACAGCTGTCAGAAACTCTAAGTGGGTTCCTCCCCTGCTGTGCAGATCATTCCTCGTTTGGGAACTTTTCATGGCATAGTAGGGACTTTTAAAAGTGGCACGAATGTAAGGCAGTTTATACTGCAGTGAGCGTAGAATTTTGTTGTTGCTGTTTATGACAGAATATTGGATGGTAAAAGTAAATGGAGGAGAAAAGCTGAGCGTGATGTGCCTTTTTTGAGTTAATAACGCCATCTATTCTGGTCACCTGGACTTTCTCAGTTTTCCTTTCTTATTTCTCCTACTCCAGATTCTTTTATGGGTGAGTTGGAAAAAAAGGCAGAATAGATTGATGAATTACAGACAAGAAACAGTGTACATCCTGTCTTGATTAATGCCTCCATTGATATACTTGGGGGAGGGATGTAATCAACAATCACATGGTGGGAGCAGTCTTTTGAACAGCTACATGTTTTGATCTAAAGTGTGTACTTATTAGAAATATTTCCCCTGTTTACCTTGAGGCCCAGTCATTAGCACATTGCTGAGAAAAAGAAAGTACTCTGTGGTTGAAGAACATGTTTCTTAGTTACTTTTAAATTCTCCATTATGCTTTTATTGCTTTGTGTCAAGATGCAGCTCTCACACTGGATACTAACCTTAGCAGATGTAATCCTGAGGCATGTTACATGTTCACCAGATGTTCCATTTCTCTTCAAGACAACCTCCTGATTATTTTCTTATATCAAACACTGTAAGAAATCAGAATTTGAAGTTTAGTTTAAACAGATAAGGAAAAGACAGTCTTTTATAACCTGAAAGACTGAGTGATTTGACTAATATCAAATAAGTTGTGCTTCAGCTACATTTGATAAATATTTTTCTGATTGATATTGCATCTGCATTCTGTATGAAGACGTTTAGGAAAATATGTTTCAAGAAGCAGCCCTGAGGAAATAAACAGTAAAATAGTATTCTTTGTTGACTGCAACAAATATTTATGATTTACATACTCCTTCCAAATTACATACTCCTTCCAAAAAAGAATTTGAAGCAGATAAGTGTTTGTTAATTTGACAATTTAAAACATTTTATAATTGAACAAAATGTAGATATTCTTAATCATAACATCTGCAGGATGTTGATTTATAAACACTGTAAAATGCTGTGTTGTTTTCATGCTTTCATATTTCTTGTAGCGTATGCTTACACTTCAAAAGAATTATTTTCTTATCTATTTCCTTCAATCTTTGAATTTTAGTGCTGGTCATAATTCTGAGTCTGGCAAACTGTTGCCTTATAAAAACAGCAGTAGTCACTAAGTAGAAATGTGTCACCTTGTTTCTTTGGAATAATGGGAATAGTTTAGTTGCAAGGTAATTTAAAAATTTGTAGTAAAGGAAGAATCATGATGTCTGTTCTTTTGGAAACATTGCTTTAAAATTATGCTCATTTTGAATCTTTATTATTTTAGGTGGGATCCTGCAAGAACAGCTTGATAGTAGAGGTATTTTTGATTATTAACTCTCTGTTCTTCCTACTTTTAATCAAGTACCGTGGGAAGAGCTCTCATGTCTTTGGGACTTCATCTGGTCCTTTTTGCCTAGTTTCATCTTGGCCCTCTCCAGCAGTTGTAGCATAATAGCTTCTTTTTGAAAGTAAAACACAAAGATAGGCTCTTTTTGTTAATGTGAAAGACTACCAATTTGTAGGATATGAGGGTGGGACCATGGTCTGATCAGATTCGTATCTTTTTGAGGAGAGATACTGGAGAGCTTAATCTTGCCTACCATGTGAGAATACAGTGAGAACGCCACTTTCTACAAGCCAGAAAGAATCCCTCACCAGAGCCTTCCCACTTTGATCTTGGACTTCCCAGGTTCCAGATCTGTGAGAAAATAAATACCCATTGTTTAAGCTGCCCAATCTATGATGTTTTGTTACAGTAGCCCTAGCAGATTAATATACAAGTCAAGTTCAAAATTGGAATGAACGGTTATGTATGAATTAGGCTAATCTCTATACTACTAACTCTGCAGAGGAAATAAATTCATTATATAGGGCATAGCAACAATGAAAATTCATTCTGCTTAATGTGTGGGAAATAGATTTATTTATCATCATTTCTGATAAAAGAACAGATGTCTATTGAAATTTTTGTTTTATGATGCCATCTATAAAATGTTTCTGTTTAGTAGGTGGTAGGTACTCTGAGATTTTGACCTTTCACATTCATAGAGGTTTAATTGATTTTCTCTAGACAGGCATTTAATGTACTAGTCATAATTCAGTGTTAGATGATTATCATCTAAGCAGAGTTCTCTATGAAAAAGTTCATAGGTTACAACCATAGCAAACTGTGTATTACAGCATTTCATTTTATATGACCTCTGGATTAGGTTGTTGAACAGAAGTAAAAGGTGTTGGAATGTAAGACTTTTATCCCCAAGAAATCAAACAATTGTTACTCAAGTGGCTTCATACTAATCTGTATATCTTTAATAAACTCCCATTTTAATTTTGTAGGGAAGGTAAATTTATTGGGTACAAACCAAGCATAGAATTACCTGTTGTAATTTAACTAGAGTATTCATCTCTTTCTCTTGGAAATGTGATACAGACATAGAAAGTGTTTTGAGGGCCTTGAAACTGGGCTGCCTCTGGGGACAGGATTATCTTAAAGTTTTTCATCTGGTTTTTGAGAAGTCCTTGGGAAGAGTAATCTGTGACACTCTCTAATATATGTTAAAGTAAAGCAGGAGAGATGCTTGGAGAGAAAGACATGATAGTGGTGGCAAAAGAAAATAAAATGAATATGTGCTCATCACTGTTAGTAACTTACTCTTTATTGCCTCAGATGGAACACTGTACATTTAAACTATGCGTTTGACCTCTGTGTTTTGACCCGATTATCAAGCTGCTTTTGCCAATGGAATGCTTGAGGAAGCATCTTCTCATCTTGCCAGTTTTACTCAGCAGCCTTCAACTGATTTTAATTTTGAGTTCTGCTGAAAGTGTAGTGTGGCTTGATCCTTTCAGTGTGATGGACAGTTCTGTAGTGGATGGGCCTGACTTTCATGCTTTTTGATCTAAATGTAGCCTTTGACATTATGAATTTCTGTCTCTGGGACCCTCTGCTGAAGTTCCATAGGAACATCTGTTTTACCTCTTGAAATGCTCCTGTTACTGAACTACTCATTTTTGCATCTCATTTTTGCTCTCTCCCTCTATCTTATCTGTATCTTTAAAGTTAACTATCACTTTTGTGAGCCGCTGAATTTTGTTATGAATTAGCAGAATGTACTCTGTTTGAACTTTTCATCCTTTTTCATTTTTAAATTATGCTTTTTGAATGACAAAATTATTAGAATGATATTTCAGAGAATTTAGAAAAAAATTATCTTATATCATCTTTAACTTGATGGTTTTATGTTTCCTTCTAACCTTTTAAAATGTTTTAAATTTTAGTGTTTTTACCTTTTGTATGTTTCACATTAAATTACACATTCTTATGTTACTGGCTAAGCATCATTATCATTATTATTAAAGTTATACTGTAAACTCCCCACCTTCCCGAGTTGAACCTGGAACCTGGCCGACGCTGTGGTTGTGCTCTACCACTGAGTTGCAACCCCAGTCCTTCCTCCCTCTATCTGTTTACCTATCTATCAATGTTTTTTGACCCAGAGTCTCAGTCTGTAGCTGTGACTGGCCTGGGCCTTGCTATGTAGTCTAGGCTGGCTTCAGATTCCAGCCTAGATCCTCTTGCCTTAACCTACTGAGTACCTGGGATTACAGGTGTTTGCTAAAGTCTCTGGTAGTCTGTAAACTCTTGAAGGCATGAATATATCACAGTTTACTGAATGTCTTCCTGTCATTAGAAATATTAGATAATTTGTAACTTTTTGTTATTAAGAATAATTTTTTTTTTGCATTTTGGAGACTAAACTCAAGGCTTCATACATGCTGTGTTCTACCATCAACCTCTAATCATACAGATTTTTTTTTAAGGTGGTACTGAGGGATTGAACCTGGGGCCTCAAGCATTCTTTGCAAGTGCTCTGCCATGGAGCTACACCCAGTTCTGTTTATAATTTTTTATCTTGAGATAGAGTCTCTCAGTTATGTAGGCTGCCTCTGGCCTCAAACCTATGATCCGATCCTTCTGCCTCTGTGTCCCAAGTTGCTGGGATTACAGGTGTGTGCCACCATTCTTAGTGCCATAGAGACAATTTTTGATGACCATTTGAAAATGATTTTTTCTTCATATTTTGAGTTATAGCCTTGCTGTAGATTTCCTTCAAAGGAATCAAAAGTCATGGGGCATGAATATCTTTAGAGTATGTTGAAAAGATCCTGGGCTTGGTAGCTAGGAATGTCTCAGCTTGAGTTGTGGTTGTTACTTACTTGTTATATGGATGTTAGGTCAGTCTTGTGTCAATTGGAAAAACTCATACTTTACATGTGAAATATGGGAAGTATCTGATTTACCCAGTGACATGTAGGGGCTTAGTAAATGGAACAACCAGCCATTGAAAACCCTGTAGGATCGCTATGAGTTGGACTGACTCCACGGCACCTAACAACAGTTGTTAGTACCAACATTTTTCCTTATGTGTTGTTGCTGAGTATATTGAGAGTGCCATTTAACTGCAACCATATAATTTACCATACAGAAGGTATTACTTTAGTCCCAGACAAATGCTAAACCATAGACATTAGTACAGCAAGGATAAATAGGGACCCAGCCACATTGAAACATATGTCACTCTGCAGTTAAACCGCATCTTGACCATTCTTGAGCTTTTCTTTCCCAAGTTGTCTACTTTTCAGGTGAAAAGTACATATTGTTTCAATCCAAAATGATTTGATTGTAAATATTGTTGAATTGTGAATGACTGATTTGAATAAGCCCGCTGGACCAAAGTTCTGGACTTAAATAAACATAATCTAAAATATTATCTTTATTTTGCCATGCTGTATTTTTCTTAAAAACACATAAGTATAATTAGCTGTATAGTGTAGATTCACCCTTTCTAAATATATAGAGAGTCATATTTAGTGCTCATTGAGGTTTCTAAAAACTTGGAGTCTTTGTAATATTTTAGATTATATTCAGGAATTTTTTTCCTTGCCTTGATACTCTTAATCACTCTGGATACACTTGTATATATTATTATTCCCTTTGTACACCATAAAGAAAGCTATCATAGAATTTATCTGAATCTATTTTTAGCAAGGGGTTATTAAAGCATCCACTAGTACCAGGCAATCATCTGCTTGGTGCTGAGGATACAGTGGCTTATACAGGGGAAATATAGAAAAACTAAGGCAATTATAGCATAGTGAAATAACTTTGTGAAACTAGACATATGGTACATAGAGTAGAGGCATTTAACCTGTACTTGGGGAACTGGGAAAGTTTCCAGAAGGAAGAGACATGCAAACCAAGATCTAGAAGGTGAACAACACATGCCTAGCCTTTTGCTTGCCTGCCATGTTTGTTAGTACTTCCATACTTATTCAGGGCTGTGGTCTGCCAATCTCCTATGCTATCTCCAAATATTATTAGCAAGTAATACTGTGCTAAGAGACAAATTATGGGAAAACATAGTAATTGGCAGTCAGCTTCAAAATCTTGACTGTGCATGTATCCAACTTCTCAAAAAGCCCTGCATGGGTCAGGTGCCTAGTAGTGCATGTGTGTAATCCCAGCTACTGATGAGGTGGAGGCAGGAGATGGCAAGTTCGAGCCCAGAGGCAACCTGTGTAATTTAGTGATACCCTGTCTCAAGATAAGAAATTAAAAAAGGTGCTAGGGGTGCAGCTCAGTGGTAGAGCACTTGCAAAGTATGAGAGGCTCAGAGTTCAGCCCCACGATACTGCAAAATAAATAAATTAGTAGGTAGGTAGATATTCCTACATATGCATGGCTTATATCACTGTTTTATTGTTTGTTTTTTGAGATAAGATTTTACTATGTAGTCCAGGCTGGCCTTGAACTCAAAATTCTCCTGCCTTGGCCTGTCAAATGCTGGGATTACAGGTTTGTGTCCCCACACCTGGCACACATTTCAGTAGTAGTGAATTAAGGTAAATACTTACTATGTTAGTTAACCTTCACTTCTGTCCTCAAATTTCAATATTTTTAAGGAAAAGGCATTGAAATAATCGTGATCATATAGACTTTACATGGCGAAGCATATAAGATAGATTATAATTTTCCTAGAAGACCTTAAGTTCCTAAACATTGTATGTGCATAAAGTATAGTCTCTGTGTCAGGTAATATTAAAGTTACTGGGATTAGCATTGTTTTGGTTAACATTTTTATATCAATTCTAAACTTGGTTGTATTATATCTTTCATTCCCATTATTGTGTTTATAGTCCTAGCTCAAAAATGGATCAGCAGTAGATCATTCAGTCATAGAAACCACAACATAAATATCGTTGTTTTAGAATAATATAAGTGTTACAGTTGAACAGAGATTCAGTGCCTAAATCCGTGTTCTCAGGAGGGTTGGGACTTGCTTTCCAGGGGACACCAAGCAGTGTTTGGAGACATTTTTAATTGTTATAACCTGAGAGGAGATGCATGTGTTCTGCATCCTACAATGCACAGGATGCCGCTCACCCCCTGCCCCGCTCATACAACAATTATCCAACCTTCAATGTTGCCGTTGCCTATATTGAGAAACCCTGGCCAAAATGGAATGTGGATCTGTGTCTACTGGGAAGCGAATCTGGGAGTGTAATGATTTACACAAGCAATTCAAAAAGAAGTGTGACTAAGAATTACGATGACATGTGTCTGAAAATAAGCTTTATTGGCTTCTTGAGCCATTTACCTGAGGTCCCCATAACTTTTGGCCACTTATGAAACTTTGTCAAGTTGTGGCATAGTATCATCAGAACATTTGTATGTTTTAAAAGTAAGCTACAGTGACATTTTTCGTAAGTCAAGAATGTTTTCCTGGGACAAGTGTAAAATAAGATATTTTATGTTTTCCAAATGATTATTCCCCCAAATAATAAATCTTATCTCCAAAGATGAACAAGAATCCCACATTTTAGAGCTTCAGTCAGAGTAGCACTTCTTTTAGCGTGCGCGCGCACACACACACACACACACACACACACACGTCACAGTATTACAAAGAATATTGTAAGATCAGCTGTGAAATTAATGACATACTATGCTTAGAGAGAGAGAGTAGCCATGTCATTTCCTTTACAAAATGGTAGTTGGATCATACTGCTTAATATCAATCTCATATGATATTCAGCAGCACTTACTACTAAATCCATGTTACTAGGTATTTAGGCTCACAGTTGATCTGCACAAGTTTTTCTTCCTGAGTGTATGTGTTGTTTTGATGTGAAGAAGTGCTGTTTTTTTGTTGTTGATGGAAAATCCATGTATCAAGACAGTTTTTATCTAACAGTTAATATTGTGAGCTGTGATATATAAATTGGAAAAAGAATGTTGGAATTGGTACTGATAGTGTGCAATTGTGCATTTAGAAAAGGACATTGTTACCAGAGTGCCCATCTGCTGCATTTGCAGAGAACAGCTTTATTTACTTTAGAATCTCCTCTACCTTTTTGTACCTGAATATCTGTGAATTTGGGCTGTATCTTTGATAGTTTTCCATCGCTATGGCAAAATACCTGACATAACAATTTGGAAGGAGGAAAGATTTATTTTGGCTCAGTTTTAGAGGCTTTAGTTCATTATCACTTGCTTCTGCTGGTTTTTGAGTGACAAGGCTGCACATCGTGGCAGAAGGGTACGGCAGGGTAAAGTTGCTCATTCATGGGGTTTAGGAAGCGGAAACAGAGGATGGAGCCAGGGAAAAGGAATACCTTTCAAGGGCATGCCCCTAGTGACATCCTTTTCCCAACTAAACCTCACTTCCTATTTTTCCTTACCTCCTAATAATGTCGTATTGTGAATCCATCAAGGAATTAATCCTTCAGTTGGATCAAAGCCCACAGGATCTGGCCCTTTCCCAAATGCCCATCAGCTGGCAGCCAAGTCTTCAACATGAATCTTTTGAGAAACATTTCATATCCAAGCCATAACAGCGTCTTTTAATCCCTGGTGTCTTAAAATCGCAAGCCTTCTTTCCTTCTTAGACTCAGTGGAGTTTTAGACCTGATGAAATAATATATTATGCTTTCTAGTTTTAATTCATTGTGGAAGGAAATAGTGAAAATAAATTTTTCTCTTTGTAGCCCAGGCTGGCCTTGAACTTGTGATCTTCCTGCTTCCACCTCTCAAGTGCTGGGGTTACATGTGTGAGCCACCATATCCGGCATAAATTTAAAATTTTGATCTCTGAGTATTCATTTTACAATGTGCTGAATGAAAAATTTGTGGCAGGAGATTAAGTCTGACCCTGCTTTTCCATACTGCCTGAGAAAAGAAAGATGCCTGCATGAGTCTTTGACATGAGAGAAGAGATTACATTTTTTACCCCATCTTTATGACATAATGCCAAGAAAGCTGTTTCCATTTTTTCCCATCCTTTCAAATAAAATAGTGCAGTTTAGGTAAGCACGTAGTCCTCTGAATAGTTTGAAAGTATTATTTCTGAGTGAAAATATCTCAATTTTTAACTTAGATCATGATACTGGAATTAGTAAAGTATTTTCACTTACCAAGCCTTGATAGGGCTGGGATTTAGCTCAGTTGGTAGTGTGCCGCTCTGCAGTCTTTGAAGTCCCGGATTTGATTCCCAGCACCGCAAAAAATGGAAGAAGGATGTGGCAATCCACTCCCAAGGCAGTCTCCCCCCCCCCCCCGAAATAATCAGCCACTGAAAACCCTGTAAGGGTAGCTATGAGTCAGATATGACTCAGCGGCACCTAACAACAACAATAAGCCTTGATAATTTTAATTTATTAGAGGGCAAAGTTGATGAGATTGGTGGACATGATTTTTGAAGACATCAAAATACTGAATATGAATATGAATAACTCCCAGATAATTCCTATAATTGCCCTAATTAACATATTAATTTCTAGTTTTAACATGTTCCTTAGACATCCAATGTGATATATCCATAATTTTGGAGTCTCTTTCATTCATCTGTCTAGGATCATCTGACAACAACCAAATACATGCCATTTTGGCTGATGGCCTCTAACTGAGTAAGGGGCTTCTCAGATTTAGTAGAATGTTGTTGTTGTTGTCGTTGTTGTTGTTGTTTGTTGGAGGATCTGATTCAGAGTGACCCTTTGTACAGTGGAATGAAACACCACCTGACACTGTGCCATCCCCAGCACTATTATCAGTGTTTCTCTACTATTCATAGGATTTTCAATGACTGATTATTTTGGGAGTGGGTTGCTGGGTCCTTCTCCTAGGCCTACAGCATTTGGTGTTCTCAGGCGGTCTCCCATCCATTTTCTAACCAGGCCTGACCTGCTTAACTTACGAGAACTGAGGAGATCAGATGCCAGAGTAGTATGGCCGTAGACAATTTAGAGTGAGACTAATAAGCCTTGTAGGTATGGAACCTATAGAACCTATAATCTAAGCAGTTTGTCTCCAGGCCATATATTAAAACCCTAGAGATGGATACACATCATCTCGGTCACTGATAAGACAGCAGTTTTTGTGGGGCTTTGGGGTAGTTTTACTAAAACATTTATTTATATAACCAAGATTGTGATAACTCTTGAAAATTAATGGTTTTCATGAGTGCAAACCCATTTTTCATTATAGGGTTTGCAAATGATAAACGTTTGAGACACTGTTACTTCTTTCTCTAGAATAAAATTAAATGTTGGAAAGAAAATCTAAATATGCCTTTCAGTGGCCTTCTCCTATTCAAATTAGCACAATGCCTCTTTTCTGTGTGGAGAACTCTTTGGTCTCGTCTTTAGAAGTCATCATGGTGTGTGTGTGTGTGCGCGCACATGTGTGCACGCGTGCGTGTGTGTGGTGTTGTGTGCGTGTGTGTGTTCCCTAGGGCAGGACTGCAGGGCCTTGTGCATGCTAAACATACTCTGCCACTATACATCCCTCAGTCCTTTTGTCACTTCTGCAACTGTAATTCTTATTGCTGATCTTCCTTTGCTGACTACTGGTTACTCTCCTGAACCTTATTTTCATTTTCTGGTCATTTGTGGTTGTTAGGGTTTCTATACCATATTTTTACTGACACCAGCTTTTTCCATTTATTTCTATGAAATATTAGCACCTGAAGGCACAGTAGCAGTGATTGATTTTAATTTCAAAAGCTAGCAAAGGAATATATGGAATTTTTTTCATGATAGGTTTTTATGTAGTCCCTGCTTTAACTCTTAAAATGTCAGCTTTCTCCACCTGACAAGGGTAGTCATCACCATTTTACTAGTATTACCATTACCATGTAAAAAGTATTGAAAAGTCATTTTTTGATTTAGCATAAATTAACAATTAGATGATTTTAAAACTATACTTTAAGGACAGTCTGGTCCATTTGGATTTTTTTAATGCTTTTTTGTATTTAATGGCAGAGCCAAAATTGCAATGCAGGTTTCCTTTTTTCTCAGCCCACAACCATTCTTTTGTACTGTGTTATTTCACAAGGTCTAAAGCCAGTCCTTAAATGCCTAAGCTTGATTTCCTGGTTTGCACTTGACAGTGGGCTTCAAACCCATGAAAAATTGGGTTGAGGTTCCAATATGGATTCAGTATGTTAAAATGTAGAGGGTTTGGGTTAGGTTCAAATTTAAAATTGTAATCCTGTGTGTAAATAGATGAACAGATTGTTTTAAATTTTTATGTATAATAAAATAGCTAATGATACCAAAAAAAAAAAAAAAAAACATTAAAAGCTGAATCCAAATCCAGTTTTCTGCCAGGTTTGGGTTCAGAAAAAGCTTTAAAAATACTCTAACCAGAATGAGTTCAGGGTTTGGATTCAGGTTCGCTTTGAAGCCCCACTATCTACACATAGGATTTAAACCTAGCCAGGTGCTGGAGTACACACTTGCGATCCCAGCAACTTAGCACAGGAATATATGGAATTTTTTTTCATGATAGGTTTTTTATCTGGTCCCCCCTTTAACTCTTAAAATACCAGCTTTCTCCACCTGACAAGGGTAATCATCGCCATTTTACTATTTTTACAGTTAGGAAGTTGAGATAGGTGCATCACATATTTGAGGGAGAGGCAGCCTGTGCAATTTAACAAGACCTCAGTTCAGAATTAAAAAAAAAAAAAAGTAAATAAATAAGGGAATGGGGTGCAACCCATTAGTGGAATACTGGCAAAGTATTTGCAAAGCCCTGGGTTCAACCTCCAAGTACCACAACAAAGGTGGGGGTTGGGGGGAGATGGATAAAAGGAAAAAGAAAGAGAAGAATTTAAACCTGAACCCAAACCCTCTAAATTTTCACATACTGGACCCATACCAAAACACGAACCCAAGGTTTTGTGGGTTTGCAGCCCAGCTTGACAGTTTGTTCTGAATAAATACTTGTCATATGAGTTCACTGTTTCAGGCATTCTTCCCCCAACATATAAGGAAGCTTTAGCTGATTATTGTAATCTTTTCTGGAGAGACAACATACATATCCTTTGAAGAAAAAGGATACTTTTGTTGTTCCTAAAGTGTTACTATATGGTTTGAAAATGCTTTGAACATTGCAAGTACTCTGATTAAACTTAGTTCTTCACACGGATATCATTTGACCTACCTTTGGCATGTTTTCAGATGACTTAGAATACACTATTGGCTCAGTATCTGTGGGTACTGCAGTAAGGAACAGGTTTTTGGAGGAGAAAACAAATAATCCGAAATAAGTCTAGGGAAAGTAAAACAAGATATTCCTTCCCTAGATAGATATTTGTGCTTCTTTTTTCTCTTCTCTCTCCTCCCTTTTACCCCCCTTCTATATCTCCTTCCTCTCCTCCTCCCTCTTTTCCTCTGTCTCCCTTTCTTTAGTTTTTCCTCTCCCTCTCCCCTTTCCTCTCCTTCTTTCTCCCTCTCCCTCATTCCTTATCTTTGACTTATAGCTATATAGTTTATTTCTATCATTGTAGTCCAAAGAAGTTAATTCTGTTTCAGACATTTATCAGGGGCCTGCCTTTTACTTGAGGAAGAGAGAATTATTTAGTCTGTTTTGTAGCTTCTAGCATCTTTAGTAATTTTCTTGCTTTGTAATAACTTTTGCTTCCCAGGACACTATTTCTTATTTTTCTCTAATCAAAGCAGCCCTCCGTAGAAAAGTATCTTCATGGGCTTCAGATTACATAATGACAGTTGATTAGACAAGTCTCACAAATGGCTTTTAAAAGCATAAGAACTCCACAGTTTAACAAGATTAGTGCCTTTTTTGAGGATGGTCTTTAGTGTGTGACTGTAGAGCAGCCTACCTCTAAGGTACATTCACAACAGCAGAATAAGATCTGTCCTAAGAGTATTTTAATAATGTGTCAATTTTGCTACAGACTGTTCCCCATGATTATACATGTATATTCTTCTCATATATGGAAAGGCAGGCTATTAGGATCACCACTCTTGGCCTTTAGATCAGCTTTTGTTTATGAGCTCTGGTTGGTGGGTAGGTGTAGGTGGGAAGTACTGGTCTGGATCACAGAGTAGTTAGGTTAAGTCTCTATCTGTCTTTCTCTGTTCTGTACTTCCTGTTCTTGGTAGGACAAAAGAAAGAGTGATATTCCATTCAGTCTCCTTCTTACAGCTGATATTTTCCCTGAACGTTAGGTCTGCTTTATCCTTCCTGAAAGTATATCTTTAGTGATCTTGGTGCTGATCTGTGCTTTGTGTCCGCCTAAAATGAAATTGATGACTGATTATTGTGGTTTAAATACAAAATGGCCTCCAGACTTATGTTTGAACTGTTGGTCCCCAGCCAGCACCCCAGTGGGTGCACTGTCTTGGGAGGCTATGGAACTTTGGGAGGTAGACCCTAACTGGCAAAGTAGGTCATTGTGGGTAGACCTTTGGAGGTTTTTTCCCCTGGGACCTCAGTTCTGGTGTTCTCTTCTTCTTGCTGCCATGATGTGAAGTCGCCTGCCACATGTACTACCTCTGTACCTTCCCACTGCTATGGACTGAAGCCCTCTGAGCCATGACCCAAAAATAAATCTTTTCTACATTAAATTGTTTCTGTCAGGTATTTTGGTAACAGCATCACACAAACTAACCACCACCCTGCCTCACACCCAGCCTCTCCTCTGCTTTTTTCCTATATACACACTGAGGAATGAAGTTCCATGAGAGCTTAGATCACATTTGGCTTGTTTTCCACTGCATGTCAGTAGTTGTTACCCTCTTTTGGATCTTGAGCTTCTTTGAGAATTTGGTGAAAGCTTTGTACTCTCTCTCCAGAAGTACATATGCATATCATTTGAGGAAATTTACCTTGAAATTCTAGGGTAAGGATTCTTAGGTTAGATAACTGCCTCCTGAAACAAGATGGTGAAAGGAAATATAACTTGGTCTCGTTAAAAATCAGCCATACGGTTCTAACTTCATATTTATTGTGAGCTGCTATGAAGATTTCTGCTTCATCAGTTTGCCTCAGCTTGAAATTCTGTATTCTTTATCCTATAAAAACATGTTTTGAAGAAGTGAAGCATGCAGGAAGATAGATGAGGATAAGAAAGTGTGTATATAGCATGTGGTTATGAATACAAACCATAGGAAGTTATTTACTCTTCCAACGATGATGACGAAAACCCTTTTATAGCTCCTATCCCTTCCCATTTTTGCTAGTTTCTGTCTTTGTTGTTGTTGTTGTTAGGTGCCATCGAGTCGGTATCCGACTCATAGCGACCCTGAGTACAACAGGCGAAACACATTTGTCAGTGCTTCTCTGCTGTTCATAGGGTTTTCAATGGCAGATTGATTTTTGGGAGGGGATTGCCAGGTCCTTCTCCCAAGTTTCTGTCTTTAGGTTGTAGTTAAGGATGTTGTTAGGTGCCATTGAATAGGATCTTACTAATAGCAACCATATGTACAACAGAAGAAAACAGTCTCTGACACTGTGCCAGGCACACAATCTATTGTATGTTTAAGCCCATCATTACAGTCACTGTGTCAATCCATCTAGTTGAGGGTCTTTCTTTTTTTCGTTGACCCACCACTCTCACAAACAAGATTTCCTTCTCCAGGGATTGGTCCCTCCTGACTACATGTACAAAATAAGACTCAGTCTAGTCATCCTTGCTTCCAAGGAGCACTCTGGTTGCACTTCTTTTAGGGCAAATCTGTTGGTTCTTTCGGTAGTGCGTGGTATATTCAATGTTCGTCTCTAGCACCATAATTCAAAAGCATCAATTTTTTTCCTGTCTCCTTTGTTCAATGTCCAGCTTTCAGAAGCATGTAGTTAAGCATGTTCCTCAAATTATATCCCTCATGCTTTTTTTTTTATAGCATTTTTAATACTGATCTTGAAATCCAAATCTTCCTCATATTTGAAGGTAAAGGGAGCTTAACCTTTGTACAATCAAGGTTGCAGAAGTAGATTACCCCCTAAGCAATGTATGCATGATAAAGCTATTTGCTATTTCTAGTTGAATTTGGTTGCTTCACTTGCAGTATTTCCAAGTTGCCTTTACTCAGTCCTCTGAGGAAGCTGACACTGCTGCCCACCCCTTCCCCAACCTACCCCCCATTATTAGTGGTTTTGTTTTGGTCACCTTTTGGGGAGCAGGAAGGGAACTTATTTTCTCTCTTTGGAAGAGTTGTAAATGGAATCATACAGTACAATGCAATTATATTGTTATATACACAGTAATAATAGAACACCCAAGATTACCTTTTCTTGAAATCTAATTTCTGTAGCTTGTCTCTCTCTTTATTGAATCTGTTCTTTATTGTACCAAATATAATTAGCTTATAGTTTTAGTACTTAAGAAGTATTTTTTCCCTTTTGTAAATCTTATAGTAGATTGTTTTTTGGCAATTTATTTGTACCTGTGAATTGTGTTTCATGAAATGTTACCCATCTACAGACTTTCATTTTTTATAGTCATTACATCCAATCTCCATTCTCCTGTCCCATTTTCCTGATATTCTCCTTCCCCTAAAATGTAGATGATAAACAGGGACATCATACAACATTTAGTGATCAAATTAATCAAACTCAATTTTCTGAAAATAATTTCTGTAATTCAGAAAAATACCATATCCTCAAGACTCCAAATAATATTACTGAATATGGGTAATAGTGATAACCTATTGAGTTCTTCCTGCCGTTATTTAGTGCACCAGGCTCTTGTTGTAAATTATTTCATTTAATCCTCTTAACTGCCTCAAGAAGTCCCCCATGTTTGTCAGTTTGTCGGGCTCTGAGGGCTTGTGTGTTGCAAGCTGTGCCACTTGTATTTCAGATACCAGCAGAGGCATCCATGGTGGACAGGTTTCAGCTGAGTCCCCAGACTAAGAGAGACTAAGGAGCAGGACCTGGAAGCCCACTCGCCAAACAATTAGCCTTTGAAAACCCTGTGAATAGCAGAGAAGCACTGTCAGATATAGTGTCAGAAAATGAGCGCCCCAGGTTGGAAGGTATTCAAAACACAACTAGGGAAGAGTTGCCTCCTCAAAGTAGAGTCTCCCTTAATGACGAGAATGGAGTAAAGCCCCTGGGACCTCTTTTTGCTGATGTGGCATGATGCAAAATGATAAGAAACATAGTGGCTCCAACATTGGGCTCAAACATAAAAATATCATGTACATGGAACAGTGTCAGGTAGTGTTTCATTCTGTTATACATAGAACCACTATGAATGAGACATGACTCTGTGGCCACCACCTAAGTAAGTAGATCCTACCCTCTTTGCACAAGAGAGGAGACTTAGACTGAAATACATTGTCATAGGTCACACAGCTTATTGTAACCTGGTGTATGGTAAAGGTATTGTTCAGAATAGATTAGCAGCTTCAGGTTCTGAGGAGTCCAGTATCTCATCCTATTCCCTGCTCTCAACCATTTAGGACCATTAGTACCCAGGTTATTCGGAGACTCTTGGAAACATGGCAAATTGGCCAAAATAGAAAAATTCTGTCATTATGTATATCCTTCTTTAATATTGTATGTATTGGACAATTCTTTTATCAAAATCATGGGAAAGGAATGGTAAAAATAAGTAAGAAATCAACAATCTTCTTAATCTCTTTCTTCTAGTTGTTGTTAGGTGCTATTGAGTCTAGTCTGACTCATAGCAACCCTCATAGGGTTTTCAGTGGCTGATTGTTTCAGGATTGTTTGGAGAGTGGGTTGCCACATCCTTCTCCTGTTTTTGTGGTGCTGGGGATTGAACCTAGGGCCTCAGCACAGAGCGATCCACTACCAACTGAGCCTAAATCCTAGCCAGTCTCTTTCCTTGAGAACTATGTGTTATTATCATTACCATTTTACTGTATTTTTTCTAGTTTTTCTTTTTAGGAGAAGTTTGCAAATTGGCATTTTTATGGCTTATGGATTTATGCTCTGCTTTGTTTCTCCTATCAATCTCACGAACGTTTTCACATCCCATTAACATAATTAGAAATGTTCTAAATGATTTTGGCCATGGAGAAAAAATTCTACTCTGAAGGTACATGATTACATAATCTGAATGAGGGAGAAGTCGTCCAGATTGATGACTTAGAGTGGCCCTCACTGAGAGAGAAACTTTTGAAGTAATAGACTTGCAGGGTGGAGTTAATAAAGTCAGTGTGTGCCTTGATAATGTGGTTGTGGTAGTGTTACGTGTCATCTAGTTGAGTCCAACTCATAGTCACCCTCATAGGGTTTTCAATGGCTGATTGTTTTGAGATTGTTTCAGGACTGGATCGCCATGTCCTTCCGATAATGTTTTAGTACCCACTGAAAATGCTTATTCAGCAATGAACCATCTGGGACTAGAGGTGAGGTTTTGAAATTGCTCCCATCATGTTTGGAAGTTGACACCATTATTTTATAGGTGGTGAAGAAATTAAGACCCAGAAAGACAAACATGTTAATAGCCATCCTTTCATTGGGCAGCCATGTTGAGGAAGGCACCTTTTAGAAAGTGGTATCACTATAGCTTGATCAGGCTCTTCAGAATAAGTAAAGTGATTCTACATATCACCTATTTCCATACTTTTGCATGTTTCCTCCAAATAGTATCTCCTAAAAGTGATCATTTGTTCTCTTTTAAATACCTAGTGCTCACAGCCGATGTATCCTATTTTGTTTTTTAAGGGAGTTTGAAATTGATAATTATTAGGGCATGAAACTATTGATTGATTTGATTTTTATTTTCATATTCTCTCTCAGAACTTAATCTGTTTTCTGTGTTTTGAAAGTATAAGTTTTGAGTATGTGTTTTGAAAAGTTATGAGGTCTCTCTCGTTTTATATTAAAAGCCCAGATTTATAGGAAAGCAAATCAATCATTTTTTAAAATTATTGCTACAGAAATGTCTTCTGCTTTTCAAAAAATTCCACAGTAGCTTTCATTGAATCCTTACATGAAAATTTTATTTTGGGGTAAGTACTAAGGAGAGTTTTATCTAATTTGAGATCTGGTGTTTTTCTCCCCTTGGATAGTGTAGATGACCATGTTTCCTTTTTTTGTTGTGATTGCTGGAATGCTAAGAGCCAAATCTGTATGTTTTAATCAAAATATCTATGGCCTGAATCACTTTAAGTCTCTACCTCACCTTTAGTTTCTGTTTTCTATTATAATTCAGACTTCTTAGTGCTGATGTTACTGATTATTTTTGTATAATTTAATGGAAGCTACTTGAAATCCTTTGTGAATGAGGCAAAACACACACAGAATTCCCTAATTGTTACCTTTTCTAGTACATTAACAAGTCATTTTTTAAAACATTGCATTCTTTCAGAATATTTTCAACACTTAACTTTATGCCAGTATTAATCTAATACCTCATACATAGCTATGAATTTGACAGAGATGTTACTTGTCCTCATGAAAGGGCCTATTCAGCTTCCCCCCATCCTACCCCCAAACCCAAAGATTTTTATTTGGCCTTTCTTAGTATAGCAAGAAGCAGCAGTGGTCAACAAGTTATTCTTTTTTTCTTTTTCTGCAATACTGAGGGGTTGAACCCAGGGTCTTACACATGCTTTGCAGACACTCTATCACTGAACCGTACCGCTGCCCCTTTTTCATTTGTTATCTTGAGACGGGGTCTTGCTAAGTTATCAAGGCTCCCTCTGGCCTTGAACTTGGCAATCCTCCTGGCTCTGCCTCCTGAGTTGCTGGGATTACAGGTGTGTGCCACCACGCTTGGTTTAGCAAGTTATTGTTTGTATGACAGTTCTTCATGGTGATGGGTCAGTGTCCCTGGGCTTGTCCAGGTGATTTCACTTTGTGTACACAAATATCAAATGACATGTAATTAACTTTCCTAATGGCTTTCTGTCATTTATTTATGTGAATGTATTTCCATGACCAATGTCATGAATGTATATGTATTTTAAGTTCTTATTACATCAAAGGAATAGGATTTCTTGGCCATGTTTCATGATTTGTTTAATAAGATAATGTATTTTACAGGATATACTTGTTATTTTCCATGAAAAATCCAGTTTATTTCATAGATGACTTCTTGGAACATGTTGAATAAAACCTCTCAAAAGACCTGATTCCCAATAATTGTGAAAGGCTTTAAATAGTTTTAAATGATAAAATAGAGTGACCACCCTCCCAACCCATTCCTATTTCCTTACCCTACCTCAGCATTAAACAGAAACTATTTTTCCAGAATTCATGAACAGTTTAAAGAGTAAATTTGACCATGCAGGGCAAAGGCAGTATTTTTGTCACTTTTTTAAAAAAATAGGACAGATTAGTTTCTAGATAAGAGTAGAATTTGTATTTAACACTTTATTGTGAAAAAATTGAACTGTTACCAAAAATGTTACGCCACCACAAGAGTGGCATTAATAACATATTAATTGAAACAAGGAACAAACACACAACACAGACTGGGGTGAAGAGAATATGGAAGTTCTAGGAAATCAATGTATTACATCAGGTGTTATGGTGCACTCCTGTAATCCCAGTGGTGCCCAATTGGATGTGGAGGCAGGAAGATTGTGCTTGAGGTCAGAGGCAGCCTATGTAATTTAGCAAGACCCAGACTTAAAAAGTAAGAAATGGGCTGGGGGTACATGCGGGAGGCCCTGAGTCCAACCCCCCAGTACTGCAAAAAAAAAAAAAAAGAAAAGAAAGAAAAAGAAAGAAAAAAAGAGAAAAGGTCTGTGTATTCCATAATTTTCTCCACCCAAAGTAGATCCTTTTTTTTTGTTTTTTTTAATGCACATTCTGTTTGCTTAAGTCTACATCTGCTACTAGCTTTGAACATTGCCTGAAACGTATGTGTGGCTTGGCAGAAAGTCTGATATGAAAAGGAAAGCACAGAGTAAAGTTTGTCTTGTTAAATAATGGCGCAGAGCCTTCACAGTCTCAGCCTGTGAGTGCTCACTGGTGTCCCATGGTGCTGCTGGGAAAGAGGCTTGTGATTGTTTTCTTCAGAGTCCTGCTTGAGCATTCATGCCAGAACAGATAAATTTTTATGCATTCCACTTCCTTGTCATATTTGCTGAAATCATTGGGGGTTTTTTGTTTGTTTGTTTTGTATTGTTTTCAGAAAAGCTGTAGAGTTTTATTTGTTTGCTTGCCTTTTAAACCATTTGCATCTCCTGATTGAGTTTCGTTTCTTTGCTGCAAAGAGTGTGTTAGATCTCTGGCCTGTGTTTGTTCCCTTGCTTGTTGTGCTTGTGCAGGTCATCTTAGATCTGAGCCAGTATTTAATTACAACATAGTCTTGGCACAAGTTTCAAATAGGAACATAAAATGCAATGTTTTAGGAGTTTGATTACATATTTGTGATAATTATCAACTTTGGCATTTAAAAGTCTTTTATGGTAGTTTAATCTCTTAAAATTTTACTGGGAGTGCTAAATTATTAGTTAATTTAGTGATCAGACATGCACAAGTATGGTTACTGAAAACGTAGAAATTTATATTTCAATTGTACCTGGTGCTGTGTTTTATTGATTCAGAAATAATTTACACTTCACCAGTAAGCCACGATGAAATTCTGTATATGAATGGTTGTCTAGGCTTTGGAGTCAGAGTCTGAAGTGAAACTGAAGTCCAAGCTGCAAGTACCCAGCTTTTCTAAAAGGATGACAATAATCGTGATTAGCTCATTAGAGTTATTATAAGGAGTAAAGTTAGATAACATGTGGACCACTTAGCAGGAAGTCTAACATAGTCAGTTTTCAGTAAGTGCTGGTTGCTTTCCTTGTGCCTAGCTACAACCCTTTCCTTTCAGGCTGTATCAATGTATATTTTTTTAGGTAATTACATTACAGTGTATATTTAAATAGTTTGGATTTATTTGATATAACATTGTCATTAAATAAGACAGTAGGTCCTTAGATTTTTTTTTTTTTAAATTTAGCTTGCCTGTTCTATAAGAGTTCCTTAATAATCATCTGGTGACTGGAATGCAAAAGTCGGAAACAAAGAAGGCGGCTCAGTAGTTGGAAAATATGGCCTTGGTGACAGAAACCATGCTGGAGATCCATGATAGAATTTTGTCAGGCCGATGACCTTTTCATAGCAAATACATTTTTTCACTAACATAAATGGCAACTGTACACATGGAATTCAACAGATGGAACATCCAGGAACCACACTGAATACACTTGTGGAAGGAAATGATGGAAAAGCTCCATATCAAATGTCAGAACAATACCAGGTGCTGATTGTGGATCAGACCATCAACTGCTCATATGCAAGTTCAAACTGAAACTGAAGAAAATTAGAGCAAGTGTATGAGAGCCAATGTATGACCTTGAATATATCCCACCTGAGTTCAGAGACTACCTCAAGAACATGTTTAATGGATTAGACATAAATGATAGAAGACTAGACAAGCTGTGGCATGACATCAAAGATATCATTCATGAGGAAAGCAAAAACTTACTAAAAAGACAGGAAGACCAAATCTCATGGTAAAAGAGACTCTGAAACTTGCCTTTGAATGTCCAGCAGCTAAAGTAAAAGGAAGGCATGATGAAGTTAAGGAACTAAACAGATGATTTCAAAAGGCATCTTGAGAAGACAAAATCAAATATTTTAATGACATGTGCAAAGAGTTGGAGATAGAAAGCCAAAAGGGAAGAACATACTCTGTTTTTCTCAAGCTTAAGAAGTTGAAGAAAGAAATCAAGCCTCGAGTGACAATAGTGAAATATCCTACAGGGAAAGTATTAAATGATGCAGGAAACATCAAAAGAAGATAGAAGGAATACACAAAGCCATACAAAAAAGAATTGGTGGATGACCAACCATTTCAAGGGGTTCCATATGATGAGGAACTAATGGTATTGAAGGATGAAGTGGACGCTGCCTTGAAGGAATTGGTGAAACACAAGACTCCAGGAGTTGATGGAATACCAACAAACACATGCAGCACTGGAGTGCTAACATGCTTATGCCAAAAGATTTGGAAGAAAACTGCCTGGCCAACTGACTGGAAGAGATCCATATTTGTACCTTTTTCCAAGAAAGGGGATCCAACTGAATGTGGAAACTATCGAACAATATCATTAATATCACATGCAAGCAAAATTTTACTAAAGATCATTCAAAAGTGACTGCAACATTGTATAGACAGGGAACCGCCAGAAAATCGTCTGTTTCAGAAGAGGTTGTGGAACCAGAGACATCATTGCAGATGTCAGATGTATACTAGCTGAAAGCAGAGAATATCAGAAAGATGCCTCTGTTTTGTAGACTATGCAAAGGCATTTGACTGTATGGATCATAACATATTATGGATAACACTGAAGAATGGGAATACCAAAGCACCTAATTGTAATCATGAGGAATCTGTACATGGACCAGGAGGCAGTCATTTGAACAGAACAAGGAAACTGCTTGGTTTAAGGTTGAGAAAGGTGTGTGTCAAGGCTCTGTCCTTTCACTGTATCTCTTCAGTTTTCATGCTGAGCAAATAATCTGAGAAGCTGGACTTTATGAAGAAGGATGCAGCATCAAGATTAGAGGAAGACTCATTAACGACCTGCATTATGCAGATGACACAACTCTTCTTGCTGAAAGTGAAGATTTGAAGCATTTACTGATGAAGATCAAAGAACACAGCCTTCAGTATGGATTGCAACTTGACATCAACAAAATAAAAATCCTTACAACTGAGTCAGTGTATAACTTCACAATCAATCGAGAAAAGATTGAGGTTGTGCAAGATTTTGCTTTACTTGATTCTATAGTCAGCACTCACGGAAGCAGCAGTGAAGAAATCAAAAGACGCATTGCTTTGGAACAAGCTATGGCAAAAGATCTTTTTAAAGTATTGAAAAGTAAAGATGTCATATTGAAGACAAAGGTCCGCCTGACTCATGCCATGGTATTTTCAGTTGCATCATGTGGTTGTGAAAACTGGACATTGAACAAGGGAGACAGGAGAAGAATTGATGCTTTTGAATTATGGTGCTGGAGACAAATATTGAATATACCATGGACTGCCAAAATAAGCAACAGATCTGTCCTAGAAGAAGTGCAACCATAGTGCTCCTTGGAAGCAAGGATGACTAGACTGTGTCTGATGTATTTTGGACATGTAGTCAGGAGGGACCAATCCCTAGAGAAGGACCTCATGTTTAGGAGAGTGGCAGGTCAGTGGAAAAAAGGAAAACAAACCCTCCACTGATGTATTGACACAGTATTTGCAACAATGGGCTTAAACATAAATAAGATCGTTTGCCTGGCACAGACAGAATCGGGGAGTGTTTTGTTCTGCTGTACATATGGTTGATATGAGTTGAACCCAACTCTACAGCACCTAACAACAACAACAGCAGCAGCAGCAGCAGCAGCAGCAGCACATCTGTAAAATACTCCCCCACCCCACCCCTTAATCTCCTGGACAGATCTTGAGTTTTCCATTTTGAGTATGCTACGTCTTTACTTGTCTGCAGCCCTACCACCTTGGTGTCTGATCTTATCAGATCTCGGAAGTTAAGCAGGGTTGGGCCTGCTTAGTTCTTGGATAGGAGAACACCTGGGAATACCAACTGCTGTAGGCTTGGGAGAAGGACCCACAGTCCAATCCCGAAAACAGCCATGGAAAACCCTGTGAATAGTAGAGAAGCACTGCCAATAGTGCCAGGCATGGCACAGTGTTGAGTAGTGTGTTTTTCTATTGTATGTAGGGTCACTATGCATCAGACCCAACTCAATCCAAACAGCACCACTACCACCACCAACACACAACTTTACTTACCAACTTACAGGTCATCCCAGCCTATCTGTGTTTCTGTTTTGCAGCGAAAAACTGTATTTCATGAGGGCTCACTTAAAATACTTAAAAAGGTGATTTCTAAAATGAGACTGGAACTCTGGTTAAATATTCTGAATTGAAAAGCTTCCCATTCATTTGTCCTCCCTGTTGATCTTCAGGAGCTCTTCAGACTCAGACTCATACTCTGTTCATGACTAGTATAACTCCAGGTATAGCATTTAAATATCAGCCAACATTATTTTCACATCTGAAGATAAGAGAAAGCCCAGCAAATATGGTACGTTTTTGAAAAGAATAGTTATTGGGCAGTCTGCCTCAGTTAGGACAGTTTTAACTTTAGGCACTTTAAATTTGACTGTTGTGCAAGGAAAATAGCTGGAAGTAGTGAATATAACTATACTGGTGCCAAACTTCAACATTTATTCAGTGTTGTAAATCAGGCTCTCCTTGCTTGGGAGGGGTTTAGCCAATTAAGATGTTTGTAAAGATTGAAGAGATTTATAAAACTTCAGCTCATTTTTATAATCAAATTTTGTAGCACCACCTCTGTTACACCTGAGTGCAGCTTTTGTATTAGTAATTTGAGTTGGCTTAGTACTTATTACCAAGATGTCTTTATAGGATGTTTGCTTTCTAAACCAAGAATGCTTAAAAGTTTCTATCACAAACTTCTCATTACACAATTCTAAGCCCTTCTGTTGAGCATTATCATAAATTTAAAAACAATCTCCTTTCCAAAAGGCTTTTCCTCTTGCCATTCATCTTTGGGAAATACCCACAGGAATATTTAACTATAAACTCAACAGTGAATGTCACTGGTTGAAATTTCTGCTTTGGTTTCCATTAAGTTAGTAGAATTTTGCAACAAAAATGGAGGCATGTCTAACGCCGGACCAACTTTGCAGAATCCTGAGTGAATTCTTATTTATTCATTGCCCTGCATTAACACACCAGTGTGGAATGATAGCTCTTTACATGAAGGAGCCCGGACCCCTCCTCTTTTCCCTTCTTTTTCCTTTTGTTTCTCTGGCTGTGACTCTCTCCTTTCTGAGGTGTGAGCTACTTCCTGGACAGGAGTGAGCCTTATTTCTGTCTTTTATACACTCCTTTAAGTTGCCAGAAAGAAAAGCGAGGACTGGTGAGACATGAGGAGGCAGGTAAAGCACCTTCATACTCACTGGAGCAGCAGGCTGTGATCTGGCGTCATCACCACAGCCACTGCAAGATCTCTTGATGCTTCTCTATTTACCTGTGAGCTCACGCTCAGTTGGGTTTCCTGTGCTCCTGCCCTACCCACCTGGAAGATAACTTGTGGGAGAGACTAGCACAGCTACAAAAGCAGTGGTGTTCACCTGGAGGTAGAGTTCAGAGTGACCATTCCTGTGCCTTGTGCAGTACTTGGCATGCCCCCAATTCCTGATTTTTTTCCTTGTCTTTGTCATATGCCAGGGGGTTAAATAGGTACCATCAACTCAGCTCAGTTGATTGATGGTGGCTGGCTGTGGGAATATGGTTTAAAGACAGTCTACTGTTTTGTTTTGTTTTTTTTTCTTTTATTTTCTTTTCTGTGTTTTGTTTTTGTAGTGCTGGGGACTGAACCCAGGGCCTCAGCATACTAGGCAAGCCCTCTACCACTGAGCCACATCCCTACCTGCTGGTTTTTGTGTTGTTGTTTTGTTTTGTTTTATTTTTGATGGGTTTTTTGTTTGTTTTGTTTTTTACCTCTACATGTTTTTACCAAGAAACTTGCAAGGGTTAGTTTTCTACTTTTTGCATATTTGGGTGGGAGGAAGAACTGTCAGTGAAAGGAGATAAGGGGCACATGTCTACATCAGCATTATAACAAGGACACAGTCCTCAAGGTCTGCAGAGATACAGCAGTTCATGTGGCTGTTTGTGAGTTTTGTTGCTCTTTTTCCTTAGCTTGTGTATAGTAGGAACATTGCTATAAAAATTGAACCTAAGTGACCTCTTTCCAAAGAGTACATGTTTTGGACTGGGCTGCTGTAAACCCCAGCTTCACTTTGGAACTCCTGTACCCCATCCCCACCTTTTCAAGTTTCACTTTTAGGTCCTTTCTCAATGTGTGTCACCTCTACAAAGGACTTTGAAGAGTCACTATTTTTAAAAATGTTTTTATATTTTAATTTTTAAAATTGGATTGATGAGTCCAAACCAAGATAGAGAATGTCTTAAAACTTTACATAGAATAGGCCCAGTTCAAATTTTGTTGTGTACTAGTGAAATTCCATTGCATTGGGGATTTTTTGGTTTTGTTGATGTACCTGTTGTTGCTCTTAACCCTTTAATTTTTATATTCATTTAGAATATGTAGGTGATCTGAAAACTCTTTTGACTTATATATGTTTGTTTAAAACCTTCCAAAAGCCTACACATCATTTTCTGAGCTGTAGGAAAGGATAATGGGCATGCTCTACTTGTTGCTTCCAGGAGTAGAGAAGCTGATCTCTGTGTTCCCCAGTCCCCAGAAATAAATGTTGGAACCTGGTTTGTTTATACATTGAGCAGCCTCAGGGCTATAGGTCTCATATACCTGACTCTTCTCTAGTTTAGAGAAGTGCTTTTTTATTTATGTCATCTGAGGGGCTATAAAATATGTAGGATTCTAGGTAAGAAGGAATTGGGAGGTTTGCTACAGGTCTTGCAATCTTTTACGTCACATCCTGTGCAGATGCTCTTATAAAATCTATTTTATTCAGGCTATTTGAGGAGAGTCTTAGCAAGATTGCAGAATATTTTTCAGAGACATACATTTTGATTTAAATCAGAATGCATGCTGGAGGCCCTACTTTAGCTAATAGGCAAATCATTGTTTATAATTAGCATATCCAGTGAACAATGTGAAATCCTGGCATTTGACTGGGATGACTTTTCAGAAATCTTTGGAGATGGGAAAACTAAACATCAGAGAAGGATCATTAGCTGGACAGAAGATCCCTACAAGGGAAATGTCAGAGCTAGCATGAGGACTTCCATTTCTAGATTACAAGATTTTTCTTCTTTTCTACAATTTAAGTTGGTAGACTATAACCTCTCATCATATTATAAAGCTAAATTGAACACTAACAGATGTTTTTTGCAAGTGTGATTCTTCTTTTTTAAAAAAAGCATTCTATAAAATCTTTTTTGTACTGTCAGTTGTATGGTAATCTCTCCTCATCACCACTTCCCTTTCCCTTTATTATAAATAACAAATTTTGTTTCTGCTCCATTTTTACTTATAATATTGGGACATTTCATTAGTAAAATTTGATTAAAGTATATTAGTGAAATCAGTGATTTTACTTTGATTTAAGGGAGTCATGGAATTTTGAAAGAAAGACCATAATAATGATTCTAACTCACTTCCCAGTTTATGTGGTTACTGTGTGTCTGTTAAACCAGCGGAAGGGAAGAAGGAGATTCTCTTATGTGACAGAGACATAAAATGCTGAGATAAAAGATAGCTGATAGAAGATTATCATTAATTTTATACTGCTTCAGGCTGTCATATTGTTTATGAAATAGATTACCAAGCTTATTATTTATTTAAATAAATTGCAGCACTAGGGATCAAACCCAAGGCCTTACACATGCTAAGTAAGTGCGGTACAATACTTACAGCCTGCTTGTAGTGTTTTTAATAGTACTTTAGAGTATAACATAGGTCACGAGGCTTTGTTTTCACATGTTATTCATAAATCTGTGAAAAACACTAATTTGGTAAATAAAAGTGTCTGGTATGTTAGTATCATCCCCTCATACCCCTTAAAAAAACAGTAAAAGAAAGAATACTAGCCAAACCACCTTTATAAGAATGCTTTTTCTCTTTTTATGAATGAATGAGCTCACTTTAATATAGTTGCTTACACTAGTATACATCTTGACAGCAGTATAGCTTCCACCTCTGTTGTCACTGTGCCATGTACTCAAACCTTGGTCTTTCCAGATAGTGAAGGAATAACTTAAGATTCTTTAGTTTTTCCATGTAGCAAAAGAAAAACTAAAACAAAACAAAACCAAAAAACCCACATAATTCTTGGGTAGTTGATGCGTTGGCTGCTATCTTTTAGCATGAGAAATGTAACCACTTTGGAATAAGCTGATTTATAGTGTCTGTGGCTAGGAACAAATGTTGAAAAATAAGATTGCACATGAAGAAGGTTCTTCTGTATTTTGTGATCCTGAGTCTTGTTTGCTTTGTAAAACCAAAACGCTCTCACCAAAGGAATAACAGACATAACACTCTACTTTTGCTAAAACCTGATTAAGAGTTTTGAAAATGAAATTGTTAGGTTCAGACTTAAGCAAATATGGTTCCTCTGCATGGCCATGCATTCATTATAATAGAAATAGCTTGGATTGACTGTAAGACCTTTTCCTTTATTATATATTTGCTATGCATTATTGTACTAGAATGCTTTTAAAAACATTTATTATACTGTCAGTTTCTATCTTTTTCTAGTAATATTTAAGTTAATAATATGCATTACAGTCATTAATATGACAAAAGTAAGTCATTAAACCTTTTCATTCCATACATACTAATTAAAATGTAACTATTCTAATGAAAAAATGGTGCCTGTTGCTTAACACAAAGGAACTCAAAGAAAAAATAATTCTTTTTAAAATTTAGTGTATGCAGCAGGGGGCACCAGATGAAGGCAAAAATGAATTCTTATATTTTAAATCAGCTAGAGTCTGCATCCTGTTCATATATAAGTAATGTAGTAGTTGATTGTTTCCCCTTAGTTTTCTTGAGGTTTTAACTTGTCCGTTCTAACAGCTGTGTTGAAGAAGAGATTGATAACTATTCTCCCTTATTAATACAGATGAAATTTCCTACAACCAGCCAGTTTAGTAATTAACACAGTTTTTCCTTAAATATTTACTATTAGAGTTTTTAAAAAGAGGAGTGTAAATCACATTTAGTACATCTTTGTTTAGAACAAGGCCTCAATATTACATTTTTAATGCTTTTTCTACAAAATATTTTTTCATTAACCAAAAAAAAAAAAAAAGCCCCAATGGTTTGAAATGATTTGAAATTTTATTTTTATTCTATTTTTATGTGAACTAAATGATTTTAAATCTGGATCTGTTCCTTATCGCTAATAAGTGATTACCCAGAAATCTGTCTCCAGAAAGACCTACGTTGAATGTTGGCGGCATCATCTAATTGTTTTTTCCGTTTATTCCCTTTTGTCATCTAGTCCAGTATCAGATGGAAATGATGAGGAGCCTTCGCCATGTAAACATCGATCATCTCCACGTGGGCTGGTACCAGTCCACATATTACGGCTCGTTCGTCACCAGGGCACTTCTGGATTCTCAATTCAGTTATCAACATGCCATTGAAGAATCTGTTGTTCTCATTTACGGTTAGTAGGAGATTCCTTTGTTATTCTTTTATATTCTTAATATTATTACTATTTTTGCTCTCTTTTTTTTTTTGCCTCCTAGAGCAGCCTGGCAGGCCTTCTCAAGTAAATACCAACCCTGTTTCTGCAGCAGCCTCAGCAGCAGCTAAGTCTAGACAGGGTTTCCTTCTTTCTGTTTATTTTTCTTGCTATCAGAGCCCTGATGTGTACATTTTGGAATGCTGGAGTAGCTGCTTCATTTTTATTCCTCCATCTCCCCTCCCTTATTGAAGGGGCTGGTGGAACTAGACCAGATGTCTAACAAACCCCGATTGCTGGAGTGTCTGGCTCAGTACGTGACTGACCAATCATAACACAGTGTGCCAAGTTTTTTTTTATACCTCTGACAGCAGCGTACAAAACCTGGACTGTTTCTTAGCACAAAGATTTTTTTCTTTTCAGCCTATTTAATGGTGTTTCCTCAAGCTCTCCAGACCAGATGTTCTGTGCTGTATCAGAACTGTAGGCAATTTAACAGCTTTATAGCCTTCCCCCTCCCCAAACACTCACAGTTTGCCATATCTGGCAGACTTGCATATAGTTTCCAGCTGAGAAGTAAATGTAACGTCCTGAGTATCTGTCAGAAAAAATACTAATGAATACGATCAATCTTATGAGCTGCCCCAAAATTGTTTCAGTATGTTAACAATTGGATTACAGTAAAGAACAAGTTGTTAAAGTGTACTTATATTGGCTGGAAACATTGCATCATCAGACCTTGATGAATTTTCCACTTGTTTCAATCTATTTTGGTTTTCATTTTATCACCTATTGCTAGAAGTTTCACTGTGTTAAGTTTCAGACAACATGAATGTTAACACAGGTTTTAGGCGAATATTGGCATGCCAGAGCCGTTATCATGAAGCAAGTGCTAAGCCCCCATACTCATGGAGTGTTTAAGCAGTTAGTTTTGACAAAATTTGTTTCTTTAAAACTAAAAAGACACTTTTGTGATAGCACTTTGACTTAGTGGTTTTGTTTTTAGAATCTGCTTTCATTAAGAAATATGACCAGTGATCATTAGGATGGACACATTTTGTTTACAGGGCTAATCATTTTAAATTAATTGACTGAAGAAATACACAAGTGCATGCAGTGATTTTTCATTGTTAATATCCATCAGTATTTTCCTCCTAATTATTCAAGATACGTTGAACACATGATACATTTAATTTTCAGCAAGATTACTGGGTCTACCTGAGGACTAGATTTGAAAATAACCGTATTTTGAATCTTCTATTTTTATTTTGGGGAGGAGGTGATTCTGCCTATCATAAGTAGTGTAGAGATCTCTTCATTTTCACTCACTGTTTGAATCTGCTTCAACTTGTGTTATAATCTGATTGTTTATTCTGGTCTTCATTTTGTAAAGATTATGTGATAAGTAACAGTGTGCCTAGAACCAGTGTCATTTGAGTACGGATGGTGACAAAATTCTTAGTAATTTCTTTCTCTTTTCTTATTTGAGATCCCATAAAAACTGCCCAAGGGTCTCTCTCACTAAAGGCATACAGACTGACTCCTAAACTGATGGAAGTTTGTAAAGAGAAGGATTTTTCCCCTGAAGCGTAAGTGTTGGGGGGCCCAGGAGGCATGCGGTAAAGGATTGAGTATTATTTTTAAGACTTCAGTTTCCCACATTTATTGAATCCTTGGTTGTGCTGTGGTAATGCTTTTGCCATGTGGGCTGTAGTTTTCTGAACGCCGAGTGCCACTTGATTTCTCCCTTCCCATATTTAAACTATCCTTTATGGAAAATATCATCTGTTGTTCTCACCAAGGGCAAATTCAGCTAGAGTAGGAATTAATTAGCTACCCTATTTGAAGAAATAAAATGATAAAGGGAGATGGAAAGGGTGGTCAGCGGCTGTCAGATTTCAAGCTCTGTGTCAGAGTACTTGTAAGCCGCATGTCTTGTTTTCTGAGCTCTTGTTTCATGAGGAGGTGGGATAGATATAAACATTTTAAGGATTCAATAAAAAAATGTGGCTAATTAGAAATTTTAGTGGTGACATACATACCTGGAATTAACAGAGAGCTCTTTTGTGATCGTTCTTACTAATAGCAATTGTAAAGTTTATATTTTAAAAAATTAAGTATTTAGAATTCTGTTTTCTGTTAATTATAAAAATGTTTATTCCTTATGAAATTAAAGTTAGTGGTTTTGTCTTCATGTAGGAAATTTCATTTCTAATTTCCCATTTGGTTCCTAAAAAAATTAGGGAGTATAGATTTTAAAAAGAAAAGCTAACTCATGAACGATTTCTGAACAAGGAGTTACATCTAAACTATGAAAAGCTGTGTTCTTGCTGTGTTCTTCACTATTGAATGTGAAGTCTCCTGTGACTGTTCTACTGGTTGTTAATCTTTTTAGTGCAGCATGCTTTAAGATGAACTTCCCAAGGAAAACAGAACATTTCTCTTTTCTAGATCTTTTAAGTGTTTTACATATAGATTATGTATCATAACTTACTGTGACACATTTTAATGTCAGTGAAATTTTAAGGGTACCTGAGTACAACAAATGAATAGTTTCTTTTGCAAAGAAACTTATTTTCTGGGTTTACAGCTCAGATTCAGATCTTTTAAAAAGTGACTCAAAACATTGAACTTATGTTCGACTCTGTGATTTGGTAGAATGTATGGAATATTCAGTTTAACAGTCACTTCTGACCACTAGACTAAAGTATTTTTTAACATACTTCACAGATTGAAAAAGGCAAATATCACCTTTGAGCACATGTTTGAAGAAGTGCCAATTGTAATTAAAAATTCACATCTGATCAATGTCCTAATGTGGGAGCTTGAGAAGAAGTCAGCTGTGGCAGATAAACATGAATTGCTCAGTCTTGCTAGCAGGTAAGTGGTCCTGCCTAATGAAAGGCCACCTTTCATTGGTTTTTGTAAGAGATTCTTTTAGACATAGATGTTCCCTGTCAAACAAGAAAAAGATTGCTTAAGAACATTGTGGGGTTACTAAGATGTGAAACAGCATGGAGCATTGGGTCCTGTTAGATCACAGGACAACCAGCACACTGATAAAGTAAAACAAACACATTGTTTGAATACTAATTGCTAGTATAAGAACCCACTGCTGCCTTCTTTGCTGTATCATTTGTAGCTTGATATGGTGTATTTTTTGGAGGGGGGAGGAGTGTCCAGCTTTATTTACTGTACACTATTCTGAGAGGCTTTATGAGTTTAGATATTTCATAATGCTCAGGAAAGGGAAGGAAATGCTCCTTTCTTGCACTGTTTGCACTTACCCTTGTTCACATGCAGACTCTGTCAGTAGTACACTTGCAATTATTTGAATGTTCAAATAAAATCAGCATTTTTGAGCTTGAGTTTGGCTTTTACTATGTTATGCAGTGGTGATATGATTTCCTCTTTAGCTCTCTAGTTGATAGCATAGTGTTTACTATGTTGCTAAAACACTGAGGTATTCCAGATTGTTTCTTTTGTAAGAATTATTGTTTGTCCTCCTCCTTTTTTACATCCCTGCCATCCCCTTGTCCTTGCAATCCCAGGGCCTCTCACATGTAGGCAAGTACTTTACTAGTGAGCTACAGCCTTAGCCCCCAGTGTCTTACTCTGCAGAAATGTGAATAGAATAATTTATTTAGCTCCTCTTAAATGCCCTTTAAGCTTTATGTTAGTAATCTTTTTTGTGGTGAACAGAGGCAAGAGTAGACAATCAATATGCTTGTTGGATGAAAGAAACAAGGTATGTTTTCTTATGCAGCCAGCTTTCAGCAGAAATTTGATTATCAGATTTCTAGTTTGCCTAGATAAAAGCTTATAAAAAAGAACATATAGGCTTTGGTGCTTCCCCCCCCGTATAAGACAAGTGATATGAACTAAGAAGGAGCAGAGACTACAGTATTCTTCTCCATGATCTGGCATGAGTAGGGCTGTGGTAGGAAGTGCCATGTCAATCCATCACAAAGGCCAATAGAAAGCACTGACAGGACAGCAAGATGGAAACCGGATGGTAAATGGTGTGCTAAATGATACCGCCAGGTTGCAAGGCTAATTTGGCACCAAAGAGTGCACTGTTTGCCTGCAAATATATATTTCTGATAGTCCTTAAATTTATCTGTTTTAGAAGGCCATATCTTTCTTTATTGCATTTACAAACACGTGGCACCCTGTATAAATAAAACAGTGAGCTAAGAACCTTTTTCAGTATACAGGGTTAAAATTTGATTTATTATGTGCATGGTTATATAATAATTTTAAATTCACTGCATGAAAGCTCTTGGTTGTATAAGTCATATCTTCACTTTGTCCTAGGCTTCCTTTGTCAAGCATACAAAATAAGTCTAGCCCTTATGGAGCTTTCATACCACCATCAAGCTGGTCTGCAGTGTCCATTTATCCAACGCAATAGTTGTAATAGCCCCGAAAATACTCCCAGCTTGCCATAACAACTAAGATCTAGAAAAATATTTTATTCTAGTTTTATCTTCTATATTTCTATATGAAATAGGAAGGCTAGCCCTTTGTTTTCCATGTTACATTACTTTTTTCCCCCTGTAACATTTTTAAAGGGTGAATTAGTGTTCTAGTTGGGAGAGAAGAGCGAAGCAACCTTGAAGCAGTGCGGTGATAGTGATGTACTAGTACATTGAGCCAAAGTGATGATGTTGCTTTCAGAGTCTGAAATATACCCTTTGTACATCTTATTTTTTAATTTCTAGCATTAGCTGATGGTAATCAGGCCATTTGCCATAAAAATTTTTTTTAGATGAAACGTCATTGGAAATTATTCTTACTTAATAATACCTTGAACATTTTGTGGATCATCTCATTCACAACTTGTGTGTGGGTACTAGTTCTTTGGTTTACCAGATTAATTCTTTCTAGGCTATGAAACAAACACTGTATTTGCTTTCATTTAAAAAAAATCTTTTTTAATTTTAATTTTATTAGATGGCAGTTCTAGTATGGTTATTCCATAACAGCCTTTATTTTAAAAAATGTATAACACAAGCCTTCAGCTTTTCACACATGAAAAACAATTCTGTTTTTATTTCCTCTCTTTTAAAAAAATGTAAACTCAGAGTGCACATCACACATTGAGGATAATAAGCCTAAATTGATACTGTACTCAGAGCAGACATAGCACTCCATGTCTTAGTTCACATCTGTTTAAGTTATCTGTTTTTGGTTCTTTGTTTCCTTGGCAATAAAAGGAAAGGCTATATTATTGAAACTCCTTACAGTAACTCCCTATTTCAGTATGCTAGTTGAACTGGTACAGAAAAATCCCCACAAAATTGCTCTTGGTAATGGATCTGGATTTTTATGAATGTTATCTGTGAAATAGTTATGTATTGTTAATTCCTAGTGCCCCTCAAGGTCTATACTGGGAAGCTTTTTGAGTGTTATGTTTCTGAAGGTCATTGCTGTAATATAAATGTGAGATATACGTATGTTGTTGTTGTTGTAGGTGCCATCGAGGTGACTCTGACTCATAGTGACCCTCATATGGTTTTTAGTGGCTGATTGTTTTGGGATTACTTCAGGAGTGGATTGCCATGTCCTTCTCCCATTTTTGCAGTGCTAGGGATTGAACCCCGGTCCTCAGTGAGTGCGGAACAACACTTTTACCAACTGAGCTAAATGCTAGCCCTGATATGTTGTTGTTGTTAGGTGCCGTCGAGTCGGTATCCGACTCATAGCGACCCTCATAGGGTTTTCAATGGCTGAGTGCTTCGGGATTGCTTTGGAAGTGGATTGCCAGGCCCTTCTCCCATATATGTACACATAAATATATATATGCATATATATTTTATTTTTTATTTTTTGTGGTACTTAGAAATTGAACCCAGGACCTCGTTCATATTGGGCAAGTGCTCCACCACTGAGCTTTGCTCCCAACCTCTGTGTTTTTTTGTTTTTGTTTTTTTTTTTTTTTTTTTCCTCCTCTCTCTCTTTTTCCTCCTTATTTTGACAGTCTTGCTAAATTGCGTTGTCTGTGGCCTTGAACTCACGATCCTCCTGCCTCAGCCTCTCATGTCATTGGGATTACAGGTGTGAGCCACAGCACCTGGCTGTTATGAAATCTTTGAAGTTCACATATGTATGTAATGTGGCAGTGTTCTTTCACTGCAAAGACATATACTTGAAGTAGATGATACTTTAGATTAAAGACATGTTTGGTAGAAAGGGGGACGGTCCGTTTAGTAATACCTTTCTTCTTGCTGAAATTGGTATAGTCTTTAAGATTTAAGGTCTGGCTTCAAATAGTAGATTTTTCTCTGTATGTAACAGTACCCCCTTTCCTTTATGCTTTTCTCCAATGTCACTGCTCTCCCTGTCACCTCCCAGCCACAGGATTGGTGGGAAACTTTCCTTTTCTCTGATTTCCTTTTGCCCTTAGTCATATAAGTGACTTATTTAACATCTAATCTTGTAGTGATGGCATTTCTTTTACTTAATGCAGCTTTGGGCCTCCGTTATTTTTGTTGTTGTTGTTGTTCTTCTTCTCCCTCTTCCTCCTCTTCCTCCTCCTCTTCCTCCTCCTCTTCTTCTTCCTCCTCCTCCTCTTCTTCTTCCTCTTCTTCTTCTTCTTCTTCTTCTTCTTCTTCTTCTTCTTCTTCTTCTTCTTCTTTTTGAGTGAAACAAAGTGGTAGGGTTTAAGCCCACACTTTAGGATGCATGTGGGCACTCAGAGCTAGAGAGAGAGGCATCCAAGACACAGTGGAGAACTTACTAAGGGAGGCCAAGTGCCAGAAGCCAAAAAAGAGGCCTGCACGCATGTTCCCTACAGTTTTATTTGACCTCAGGCACGCCCGGTGTGATGTGGACGTCAGTGCTTTCATTGGTGAAGATGAAAGGGCCAGTCCGCTCAGGCCAGTGTCACTTTGTCCTGACTTCTCAGGATCTCACTCAGTAGATCCACTTCCTTCCTCATAGATTTTCACTTCCTCTCTATCCTAGTATTGATTTTTTCCATTACTTTTTTAAATGTTTCACTCTTTGGAAAAATTGAAAAAATAATATAATAAACATGCATAAACCTTTACCTAGATTCAACAGTTATATATTTTGTCATTTGTACCCACTCTCGTATACATAAACATATACTCTCTTTTCTGAAAGTAAATGGTAAAGGTGACTTTCAGCCCCTAAATACTAACATGTGCAGCTCCTGAGGATAAGGACATTTGAACTTACAAGTCTCCCTCATCTTAAAAAAATAGTCTTACAGCCTGGCATGGTGGCGCACACCTATAATCACAGCAACTCAGGAGGCAGAGACAGGAGGATTTTAAGTTCAAGACCAGAGGCAGTGTATGTAATTTAATGATTTCCTGTCTCAAAAAGTAAAAAAAAAAAAAGGACTGTGGGGGGCAGCTCAGTAGTCCAGCACTTGCAGAGCATGCAAGCATGAGGCCCTGGGTTCAACCCCCAGTACCTCCCCACAAACACAATAGACTTACAAAAGAGTACTTGGCCTCATGCTATTATTATCCAACTTCTTTCACCTTCTGCTACATTTTCTTCTTTATTTTATTGCTAAGCTTCTTAACAGAATTTTCTGTGACTGTCTGTATTTCCTTATATCCTACTTACCCCACACTGCATTTTCTACCCATTAGATGTTGTCAGAGCTCTCACCAAAGTTAAAAAAGACTTTCTTGTCACTGTATGATTGGATGATGAAACTGATCAGCACTTAATACTGTCTGTAAACTCTTCTGGAGTCTTTGGAGTAATGAAACTATACTTCTTATTTTCCACAGTGAACTCTCTTTTGCTCATCCCCAAGATATCATTGTTTGTCAGGATCTGTTTTACTCCATGTACATTCCTTGGGTGGACTTTATTTCCATGACTTTTGCATGTTAGGCCAAGGCCTCATTCTTTCTCTTCCCAATTACTTTCACAGTCTCTTACCTTTCTGCTTTTAACCTTTTCCTCTTTCAAAATTGAAGTGATCTTGCTAAATGCAAATTGGATGCTCACATTACTCTTTTGCTTAAAATCTTCAGCTAATTCTCATTGTCCCTAGAATAGAATCCAGACTTACAGTCGAAGCTTCCAAGAGTCTTTGCACTCTGCCCATGGTTTGCCTGTTTGGTGTCATAATTCTCTTTTCCCTGAGTTTTGTACCTCTCATGTGTTCCTGGCCTACTGAATTATTTGCCATTCTTTAAATGCATCACACTTTTCATGCTAGGGTTTCTGAGCATGCTGCTTGTGCCTAGTTTCTGTAGTATCCTGTTCCACCTTCCTTGTCTGGCTACCTTCAACTCCTTTTCAAAAACTCAAAGTTTAGTGGTAAGATAATCTGGGAAGGTTTGACCTGATCCTACCAAACTATCCTTTATAAGCTTCTAGTGTGTTTGTGTGTGTGTGTGTGTGTGTGTGTGTGTGTGTGTGTGTGTGTTACAGCACTTTCTGTTTCTACATTGTGTTTATCTATTTACTTCTCTTCTCACTAGAATGTGTTAAGTGCAACAGTATCTTATATAGTTTAATCTTTAGCATCTGACATAGTGACTGGCAAAGTAAGTAGGTCCTCAATATGTGTTGAAGTTATTTGGGAAGCAGTGTGACTAATCAGTGGGTCTGGACATTTGGTTAGCAAGTGGAAAAAAATCATTTTAATTCCTCATCTTGCACCATATGCGCAAACACTTGAGTCTGGGTGGATTAAAATCTAACTATTAAGAAATTAGAAAACAGAAGCAAATACTTAACTGGTTTCCAGAGAAGAAGAAATATTTTAAAGTTAAAAATAATTTTAACAGTACAATGGAATAAGATAAACATGAAATGAAACAAAATTTATTATTAAAGTACTTGATTGCTGGGCAGGTGAAGTCATTCAGCTATTAATAGGTCACGGTTGTCTATGTACTGCCAAATTGGGATTAAAAGATAAATTTATTCACACCTACACATACCCCCACACACCAGTTTTGTGCTTTTTCCACCATTTAAGAAAAAACAAACTTTCTGATTGCTTTCAGGTTATAGGTGAACCCCATATTTTAACTGGACTTACTTTCGTTCATTCTCAATAGTTCCCAACCTGTTTCTTCCTCCGTTTTCCCCTTCTCTGTAAATGTAATAACCACTCAGTTGGCTGCTCAAGCCAGGAAACTGGGCACCACACTTGATTCCTTTTTAATACCCAATATCAAATAAAAATAGCCAGTTCTGCTTCCAGAATTTCTCTCCGTTCTGCTCACTTTTCTTAATGCTCATTGCCACTATCCTAGTTCAAGCCACCACTCTCTGGAATATCACAATAGGCTTTTTTGGTGCAGTTTTTAAAAATACAGATAAAATTCACCATTTTAACCTTTTTAAAGTGAACATGTGTGTGGTTTTTAGTTTATACACTTGTTGTGTGGCTAACTCCTGAGCACCATTCACGTTGGGGTTGAGAGATCTCATTCACACAGACATTGGGGTTGAGAGATCTCATTCACACAGACCACATCATTGAGGAAATTCGGGGAGCTGGGAGGTGCTGAGCGGCTTCCCCTGTGCCTCCCTGACCAGCCATTTCAGACCGCGTTTTTTTGTTTTGATTTTAAATTAAATCTACCTAGTTCTTGCCTGACTCAGGCCTTCAGCACTTACACTTACACTTTCTTTTCTCTAGAATACTTTCTGCATGGTTAGCTGGTGAAGTTTTGCTTACAGCCTGTCATCACCTCAGAGATATTCTGACCATGCTCTCTTAAAGTGTCTCTTCACCTTGCCTCTCCTTCCCTGTTCCCAGCTCTAATCAATGATAAGCCAAATGACAATAGAGACCAAGTATGCTTCATTCATTACTGTCTCCCTCTTTCCTAATACTGAGACTGGCACAAAATAGTTGTTTAGTGAATATCTATTTGGAGTTAATGAGTGGGTCGTTACTCTTTGTCAGCCGGCTGTTGTTGGAGTATCTAGGTTTAGTTGCTGTTTAGGCTTTGCCATAATAACAGCTGCACGCGGAAATCAGTGAATATGGTGGTTATTGTATCACTTTATAAAAAGACTTTAGTAAGTGAGTTAGAAATTTCTAGAGAGAAAAAGAAGTAGAAAAGACTACTGCTACAGATTCAACGAAAGACAAGAGGTGAGGAGCCTCTTTCTCTGACTCTACGGAACAAATGCTGTTGTTACTTTCAGAACCTGCTAGGTAACCAGAAGATGTGTAACATGTCTTAATCTGTTTGCATGGTTCTTTCCTGTGACTACTGAGTTAAAACTGGGGCATATTGAGGGGAAGGTTGTTAAGGAAAAGAATCCAGGAATACTGAACTTAAACTTGTTTTTCTTTTTTTAATTTGTGTTATAGGTGTCTTATTAGATTTGCTTAACCGTTCCTACCTAACATACCTATGCTCTCACAGTTAGAAACTGAATTATTTCAGACACTCCTGGGATTGTAGTTACGGCTTTGATATGGAAAATGTAATAACACAGTGACTTAGATTCTTTCCTCTGCCCTTGCTTTTATGTATATGTTTGCTCTCATTCTTTTAGCGAAAGGCAGATGAAGTTGATATCTCAGAATTTTCTTTTCTTTTCTTATTTTTGCAGTACTTAGGGGTTGAACCCAAGGCCTCACACATACTTTGCAAGTGCTGTACCTCTGGGCTGCACCCCCAGCCCAGTCCATTTTTTATTTTTCATCTTGAGCTAGGGTCTCACTAAGTTACACAGGCTGCCTCTGGCCTAGAACCTGTGATCCTCTTGCCTCTGCCTCCCAATTCACTGGGATTACAGGTGTGAACCACTGTGCCTGGCCTTATCTCACAACTCCTTAGAAAATAGTAAAGCCATAGCTTAAAGAATGACGTATCACTGTATTTACATTTCAGCAATCATTTGGGGAAGAATCTACAGTTGCTGATGGACAGAGTGGATGAAATGAGCCAAGACATAGTCAAATATAACACGTATATGAGGAACACTAGTAAACAGCAGCAGCAGAAACATCAGGTTGGTAGTAGGGAAAAATTCAGAATACATTCATTCCTAGGCATGGCACTTCAAGTCCTCTTCAAAATGATGTGAATTTTTATTTTTGTAAAGCATTGACTCTTAGCTAATAATTGTGCATCATATTTTAAAACATTATTCTTTATATAGTGTGTTAATAGTATATACATATTGTACTTAAAAATACTTGTCTTAAAGAAAGCTGATGTATTAAGCCGAGAGTATAATGCCAAGGTTATGCAAATAAGAGGTACATGTATTGAGAAAAATCAAAGGCAAAGAGATTCCAGACTGTCACAGCTCATTTCTTTACTAACTATAATTGGTTTGGTAGTGGCTCGTTGCAGCATAGTTAGCAGTCTTCAGTTCATTTAAAAAGCTGAGCAATTATGATTAAGAGCAAGCAATTTTGATAGGAAATAATAGACCAACTGCTGTGAAATAGATAGTATAATACAGACAAAAACCGTAGAATTACCTGAATATTTTTATATGTACATATATACTGCTAGGTGGCCATTTAACCTTTTCTTTATTAGTGTTGCCTGAAGGCTACATGATTTTCAAAGTTCCTGGAATATGTTTAGACTGTATTGCTTTACAATGTTCTTAGTAGTTGATTCATGGATAAGTTGATTTCAGAGTATCTATCTGTGAAAATGGTATTTATATATGACTATGTGTTCATTAAAGTGTCCTTTAAACAGGATATTTTTAAATACAGAATTTTAAGCACAACTAACTGATTCTGAGAATATTGTATTTATAAAATTTTTAAAATAGCAGTTCATATATATGGTAAATTTAAGATGCTTTAGTTTTGCCACACTTAAATTGAGAAAACATGTCAATCTATAAAGAATCATTTTAAACTGAATATATTTTGGTTAAAAATCTCTGGTCAACCTGGGGGTGGACTCCAGCTTGATTTCATTCTCTCACTGGGTTTTCCTGTAAGTGAAAGACTCACTTGGGTTATCGAATTGAATATCTATTTCTTATCAGAGTTGATTCTAGAAACCAATTTTATGGATACTTTTCAGAGTTTTAAGGTATTAAAATTATACATTGGACTTCTATTCATGCTTACCAGCACCATTCATAACCCTTTTTAGGTTTGTCTCCCTTTCAACTCTCTTTCTCCCCATAATGAATAAAGCAATCTTTGCAAAACAAGTTACTCCCTTTCTTAGGAAAAGCCACCATTGCTCCTGGTTTTCTTTGGAAACCAGGGACTTTAACTTTACACTACCTCATCTTGGTTTCTCATTACCTAACCCTTTAAAAGATTGTTTGTGGGACATTATTTCCATGGCCATCGTGAGCCATCCACAACTGTGAGCTTTTAATTGTAATTGACACACAAGCTCTTAATTGTAACTGACATATAAGACATAATCTCTGTGTTTATATGTATCTCCCCTTTTCTTCAGAGAATCATAAGAATCCAGAGTGGGACAATTTTTGAAACATTATCTGAGCTAATCCTCATTCTTCGCTATAGAGCTAAGGCACAGAGACTGCTAAGAATAACAGTAGTGTGAAAACAACAGTAATAACGTAATTGGTATTGTTGTTATTTTTGGTCAGTAGAAATAAAGTTGAAACAGTTGCCTTGTGTGGTAGTTCAATATGTGATTGTTAAAGTTAGGGTGAGTCATTTACCCCATTGTCCTAAATGCCTTTTCATTCACTAATCACAAGCCATTTAAGTCCCCTGTTCCTTCTGGAACCAGTTTTGTTTTCTGAATCATTACTTGCAGACTCGTAAGAGTGCAAAGTGACACTAGAATTTACCAAAAGAAATTTACTCCTATTGTTGCCATACCTAGCATCTTAGAAGCAAGTTACCACATACTGCTGTTTAAAAAACTAAGATCAGAGTTCAGAGCCATGAAATTTCACTGGTTGTGTGAGAGAAGTCTTTTTGTCTCCTCAGACAGAGAAAAATAGCCATCATTTTCCCTTTGATTTTAGTACCAGCAGCGTCGCCAGCAGGAGAATATGCAGCGTCAGAGTCGAGGAGAACCCCCACTCCCTGAGGAAGACCTGTCCAAACTATTCAAGCCCCCCCAGGCCCCCGCCAGGATGGATTCACTGCTCATTGCAGGTATTGTGCACAGCTTTTTTCTCTGTTCTTTAGAATGCAAAAGACTGAAAATTTGACAAATAGTAAAATAGACAGTAAAAGCTCTAGTGTATTTTAAATGGTTGAAGAATGGATTTGAGTCTAGTACCTGTAGTTGCTGAACTTGAAGAATTTGTGAGCCTTTTCTTTTTCAGGTCCTTTCACTGCTTCATGTTTTTGAGATGGCATTAAAAGCTTTCTCAAATGGAAAAGTTTGGAGTCATCTTTCATGGAAACCAAGAAAAATGTTTACAGTCTTATAGTGCAAAAGATTATGTAATTCAAGTCCCTTTTCATCTTCCACTCTACTTTATACACTGAGTACTTGAAATTTCTGACTTGAAGAAAATATTGCCTTTACTTTGATTACTGCAACATGATGTAATGCTGAATGAACTTTCTGTGGGGACACATTTGATACCATCTTGATATCAGCATTTGATATCATCTTTTTTTTTTTGGTGGTACTGGGGGTTGAACCCAGGGCCTCGCTCCTGCATGCTCTGCAAGTGCTGGACCACTGAGCTGTACCCCTAGCCCATTTTTTAACTTTCCTGAGACAGGGTCTTGCTAAGTTACGCAGACTGCCACTGGTCTCAAACTTGCGATCTTCCTGCCTCCGCCTCCCGAGCCGCTGGGATTACAGGTGTGTGCCACCGCACCCGGCTCTTGATATCATCTTGAAGTGATAGAGATCTTATGTCCTGTGCTAGGGGTTGATTTTAATATATAACATCCATGCTTTTATTTGACTATAATCTTAGGTCTATAGAAATACTGTTAAATGCTGTTTCATTCGGTCAACTATCTTTGAAAAAAATGTTTTAGAGTGAAACTCTTACTCAAAGAAAAACTAATATTCCAAAATATTCTGTTAATATTTTTTTTCAGTGGATAAAAAAAAAATCCAGATTCATTCAAATTTTCTGGTACACATAAAAATTAAATTTGGGAAACAGACACAATTCTGTAAGGTCCCATTCAAACAGATTGTAGTGTTTATACTTTGAAGAAATGTATATTTCTTGCATTAGATTAGATGATTAGTTTTAGGACATAAAAAGCAACCATGAAGACCTTTAATTATGAGGTTTCTGCTCTGGTTCAGTTCTGGTCCAGAGGAAGGGCCCTGGAACATTCCCGAAACTCAGACTGAAAACTCCTGTGCCTGTTCACATCTAGATCAGGCGGGTCTGGCTGGTCTGCAGTTTGGTGATTTTATTGTTACTCTCTTCTCTCTGCCTTCTGGGGCAAGCCAGTGGTGCTTTCTCAGTTATCTTCGTCTACAGCTGTTCTGATCTACATGATCAGTGCCTTTTGATCGATAATTAATATGTCCTTATGGCTGGTAAGTTTTTAAAAATTATTTTTTTCTTCATGTAATTAAGAGTGGAAGATAGCTTCTTTTTAAAAGTTGTATTACTACTTATCCCTTTTGAAAAAATAGAATTGGTTTTTATAAATTCCTGATTCAAAGCAAAATACTTGTGATTTCGGTATTATGGTGATTTTCCTGTTGTACTGGTATTTTGGGTCATTTTATGATTTGTGGAACATTATGACTCTCTTTCTTAAATACACAGGCCAGATTAACACTTACTGCCAGAACATCAAGGAGTTCACTGCGCAAAACTTAGGAAAACTCTTCATGGCTCAGGCTCTTCAAGAATATAACAACTAAGACAAAGAAGTTTCTGGAAAAGGAGTTAATTTGGACTCTTGCTATCACATCAGGGCAACTCTTTGGAAGAACTATACTTGCATATTGTAAAACTCAAGAGGATTCCTTTAATGTCATTGCTGTCGGCTATAATGTCTTTCTAGCCAGTAATAAAATAAAATGAAATCCTCAGTAGTTGTTAATTTGATTTTACATGTATTTATTTTGTTTATACTTGTTTACTTTCAAAAGAGAAAAACAACTTTGACTTGAAGCTTCACCAGGCTTGGACCTATGGGCTCCACCACTTTGTTCCCTCTCAGGTGCCACATTTCAGCCATACAGTCTAGTGCTGCTTACCCCAACTCCTGTCAGGAGGCCCTGGCATCTACTCTGTGTTCTTACACTTCCTTGCTCCCAGATACTCCCCTGGAAGCCCAGGGTTCATGTACTTTCCCAGACACCCCTTGTCTCCTGGCTTGGAATCCCTTCACTGACGGGAAATATTTCATATGAAAATGAAATTTGTTATGTATGTGTTGTTTTATTTGTTGTTGTTGTTGTTAGGTGCCGTCGGGTCGATATCTGACTCATAGCGACCCTCTGTACAACAGGGGAAACACTATTGTCAGTGCTTCTCTGCTGTTCATAGGGTTTTCAATGGCAGATTGATTTTTGGGAGGGGGTTGCCAGGTCCTTCTCCCAAGCCTACAGCTCAGGTGTTCCCAGTCGGTCTCCCATCCAGGTACTAACCAGGCCCGACCCTACTTATCTTCCGAGATCTGATGGGATCAGATGCCAAAGGGCTATAGCTGTAGGCGTTGTTTTATTTAGGACTTCATATTTATCTTACCATACCACGAAATACATTTCCGAGAAGAGTGAGTGTTGTCAATGAGGAAGGAGAAATTGAAAGAACAATAGTACATTGGAAAAAAATATATTTTAATGATTTTATGCTTGAAACATTATTGAAGATCATACATTGTGTAACACCAAGATTAATGAGATGTTATCAGCTGGTAGAGTTAGTTGTCCATGAGCCACAGATGTTGAATCCCTAGAATAATTATCAAAAAAGGGAATGGATAGTTGGGGTCCAGAGAGTTGAGAAATCCATATTTTTAGCATTGTTTCGAAGACACCATCAGGATCAATCAGCTAAATTGAAACAAATTACTTACCCTCCCTTTGCCCACTTTCTTATGCAGATGAAACGAGAGACGGGAATAAGTATATTATGGAATGGCACGGAGTATAAAAACATGTCCACTATGGGTTGGGGTAAAGCAGGCACTTCTTATGTATTCATGATGAGGAATGCCTTAGGCAGCCTATGCAGGGTGTGGAGTTGTTAGTTGATTTTAGCTTTTAAAAGCTTAAGTAAGGTCTTGAACATTCTGGAGTCCAAGTACTTGCTCACATCTGTAATTATTTGCCTACAGTACATTTGTAGAAGTAAACTTACTTGTCAAACGGCATGTAATTTTTAAGGCCTTTTGCCTATTGCTAAATTGCCTTCAAGAAAAGTTCTGCTAGAGGTGTGGTTTCAGTGGTAGAGCACAGACCTGGCTTGCTTAAGATACTGGATTTAATTCTCAGCACCACAGAAAAAGAGAAAAAGAAAGGTTCTGCTGTTTTGTACTCCCACCTATGATTGATTTGTTGGGTCAACACATATTTGCATGTGACTGTGTTAGGCAGAGAAGATACACTGATAAAACCAGTCATGGTCCCTGCCCTGGCAAACTATACATTATTGGTTCATTTCCCTATGTTCTGATTGCCTGGTTTAGGAACTTTATTGCAGAGTTAAACAAAGCACCCTTGAAGTATCAAAAGAGCAAAATAAAAGAAAGGAAAATCAATTCAAATGTAACCTTACTCTTTTTCTCATGATTTGAGACAAATTAATAAAGGATTGATTCAATTAATGGTTTTTAAAGGTGTGATTCTTTTTATAATACCTCATGATAGTTTGTTGTTGTTAGGTGCCGTCGAGTTGTACCTTACACTATATACCCATAGCGACCCTATATACAACAGGTGAAACACTATTGTCAGTGCTTCTCTGGTATTCATAGGGTTTTCAATGGCTGATTATTTTTTGGGAGTGGGTTGCTGAGTCCTTCTCCTATGCCTACAGTACCTGGTGTTCCCAGGCGATCTCCCATGTAAGTACTAACCAGGCCCAACCTTGCTTAGCTTCCAAGATCTGATGGGATCAGATGCCACAGTGGTACAGCTGCAGGCCAAGATAGTTTAGATTCCTGTAACTCAGCAATACGTGAGTACACACATAATGGATGTAGTTTTTGACTTAGGAATTATTGCTGTGGGAAAAACTGTTTAGGAAACATGGTAATGAAAAGTAAATTGCCACAGAGTTATGGGATAGCTTCTGTTCAGCATTTGATTTCAGCGCTATATTCTGACATTTTTCAGGAACAAGTACATGTGGTTCACCTTCTATAAATATTTGTAGTTGCTTCAAGTTGAAATGAGAAAAGATCATGAACTGAGTACCTGGTCCAATAAATCATTCACTTACCTAAGAATAAAAACACAAGAAAAGCTAGCATGTTAATCTAATGGAAAGTTGAATGTTAAGAACTAAAAAAGCAAAACACATTTGACATTGACCTCATAATCGCTGATGATGCTTTATAAAGTGCTAGAAAACACAGCATTATTCTTCATTTTCATTTTAAATGAAAATACTTGAAAAAATGCTTTTCCCCACTTAGCACTAGGAGTAGAACCAAGGGCCTCAAACGTGCTAGGCAAGCACTTTACCACTGACCTCCCCCCATCCGTTGTTGTTGTTATTATTATTATTATTGATTTTGAAACAGGGTCTTAATAAGTTGTACAACCTGCCTCTGCCTCTAACCTCAACCTTGTGAACCTCCTGAGTAGCCAGGATTACAAGCATGTACCATGACGCCCATGAATGCATCTTCTTTAGACTACTTGAAGTACCTTATTTTTAAAAATATATATGTGAGCAAGTTACAATTATACATATTATAGGGCACAAATTGATGTTAAGACTTTTTGACTATAGCATAAAATGACCAAATAAAGCCAGCCAGTCCATCAAACATTTGACATCGTCCATGATGAGAATATTTGGGATCCACTCTTCCAGCAACTTAGAAATATACAGTATTTAGCTGTTAGCTATATTTACCACACTGTGTAACATCTCAAAGAAAAAAACCTTATTCCTCCTATCTAACTGAGGCTTTTGTTCCCTTTACTATCTCACTTTGTCCCACCTACTACCACCATTTTGACTCTGCCTCTGAGTCATTGGTTTTAGATTATAAATGTGAGACCACATAGTATTTGTCATTGTGTTTTGCTTATTTTTCTTAATATAATGTGCTCATTCCATATGTGTTGTTGTAAATGACTAAATTCTTTTTAAAGGCTGAATAGTATTACATTGTGTGTACACACATCACATTTTCTCTATCAGTTCATCCATTGATTATCACTTTCCATAACTTGGCTACTATAAATACTGCAGTGAACATGAGTAAGTAGATGTCTCTTCAACATACTGATTTCAGATCTTGTGGGTAAATATCCCAAAGTGGAATTGCTTTATCCCTTGTTGTTTTAATATTGTTGTTGTTGTTGTTAGGTGCCGTTGAGTTGGTATCCGACTCATAGCGACCCTCTGTACAACAGGGGAAACACTATTGTCAGTGCTTTTCTGCTATTCATAGGGTTTTCAATGGCAGATTGATTTTTAGGAGGGGGTTGCCAGATCCTTCTCCCGAGCCTACAGCTCTGGTGTTCCCAGGAGGTCTTCCATTCAGGTACTAACCAGGCTTGACTCTGCTTAGCTTCCGAGATCTGACGGGATCGGATGCCACAGGGCTACTGGTGCAGGCCTGAACCTCTTTAAGTGAATTGAAATGAGTTGATCTCAAAATTACTGTAGACACATGAGGGATGGGACAAATTTGTTTGCTGGAACAAACTTGTATAGCCTAATACCCATTGCCTTAAGACTCCTTTTACCACCAATGATGTATTACTCTGTACCCCATCATCATTTACTAATAAAGGGACAGAAGAAAAAAGACTCCTTTTACTAAATGGACACTGCCTATAATGTACCTTAATCCTATTTGGCTTCACAGCAGCTGGCAAAACCCAGAATGACTGTGCAGACACCTCAGTGATAATTTTAGGGATAGTCCATGGATGCAAGAATGGTTTCTAAGAGCCAGCACTCCTAACTTGGGGTGTTTGGGCCATTCTGTAGAAGCTTGATCTCTCCCAGACATTTCTTTCTCCAAGTCCGAGTCCTTTTCTCAGAGGCTATAAAGCCCTCACTTCATTTGCCATGTGATCAGTTTATTACAATGATAATTTGTGTGGGATTAGATGTTGAAGTTAGTTGCATTTTCTTACCAGCTAGTCATCCTTTTTTCAGTTCTCGTTGAATTAATGGTCTATCAAAGATTGAAGACAGCGTCAGAGTGTTACTAGTATAAGAATTCCTGGGAGCCATCAAGGGGTAAAGGAATAATAGACAAAGTGCTGAATCCCTGTGTGCTCTAGGACTTGGTGGGAGTCCTTTTAAATAGGGTTCAGATCCGTGTTGGTTTCTTTCCATATACATTCCCCATCCTCCCTAAAAAAATTAATTCTCTTATGTTGTAAAGAAAAGACCATTTTCTGTTTTAGTTCAAAGGGTACTGTTTTTACATTTGAACAAAAGTGAAGGACTACCACTTCTTCCTCTGACCTTTAATAATGCAGAGTGGTCCATTGCCACATGTCCTTATTTAAACTTGATTTCAAGAGGAAAATGTTTTCACTGCTTCCGGCATTTATGTCAACCTCCAAACATAAAGTCAGGTGTCACTTTTATTTCCTTGGCTAATATTTTTTCCATTGACCCTCCTCAAGGGCACAGCCATTTCTGGCATCTTCCATCTTTCTTTGTGGACATGGAGGCAAAGGATTTGTTTAACTTTCAGCAGTGTTTACTGTCTCTGACGGTAAACGATCCTTGTCTTCCTGGACTGTAGTTTCTCTTGCCAACATCTTACTGTGTGTGTAGCAGAAACAGTTCTTCTTTTGTCGCATCCCCTGGGTAATCTTTCCCCACCTTTGTTTATCTTGTCATTTGGCTTTCACTTGCTTGACTCATAACTAATTTCAATCTGCCTGTGATTCTTTGGTTTTGATTCTTACCCTTCTTCATTTTGAGGTTTTAAAATTGCATTTCATTTTTTAAGACAGTCACAAAGATTTTAATTTGTTCCCTGATCTAATCATGCATCTCTGAGTGTCATAATTCTCCAATCAGGCAGGCAAGTGTCCCAGTGACCTCATCTCCTAGATCACAATGGTGAGGGTCTATTTTTCTCTTTGATGCGTGCAGCTCCCATTATTGCTAATGAAAGGTCTTCATGTGCATTAAGGGGAAACTCTACCTCTAATGAGATACAGAGAGGAATTACAGCTGATGATTTCCACTTCTAGCCCACTGTACTATAACAGAAATGTGCTTGCAGGAAGCAATGGGCCAAAGAAATACAAAATGCATGTGCTGCCTACATAAAATATCTCCTGTTCTTAATGGACAGAAGGTTTTGTTTTGGCTTATAGTCTCTGATACTCTGTACTTGCTGAACAGGAGCCTTAATATGGAGCCAGAAGACCCAGGTATGTGGACAAGAACGTGAGTAGACAAATTACGTTGTATTTGAAATAGCTTTTAAGAATAGTCCCCTTCATTAATGTATTATTTTACAGTTCACAGAGTACTTGCTCATATACTTTAGGATGAGCAAAGAGTGCAAACGCATCTGGAGTCGAATGTACTTGGTACTGAGAATGCTGAGGGAATGAGACACAGACAACTCCTACTCAAGGATGACGACACCAAACTTCAAAGAGCTTTGATGAACTGAAGGTACCCCACACAGGGCAGCAGCAGCAGGACTGGAACTCAGGCCTTGTGTTCTGTGCTGATAGATTTGTACCAGCACAGCCTCCCTTCTTGTCACCACTCCAGGAAAACCATTCTTATTTGGAGATCTCTTCCCATGAGTGTGATCCTTCACTTCTGTCAGGAACCACTCTGCCCTTCTTCCACCAATTTCTGAGTACTGTTTCATTCCTTAGGTCATCCTATTCCTTAAAGTCATAGGATCCCAGGGAGGTATTTAGAATGGGGCCACATGGGACACCTTGCCCAATCTGTGACCCAGTTCTGATGAACAAGAATTGAGATTCAGAGGTTCTAGTGTTCATCCAGGCTCATTTCTTGCACAGAGGCAATCTCTCCCTGTGTTGATGATTTTGTAATTTGGGACTGAGTAGGAAAGAGGCAAGGGGAGAATCAGCAGGAACAGGAATGAAGGATGCTTCCTGGGTGCCTAACACTTGGTTTTCTGTTTCCCCTTCAGCAACCTGCTTAGGTTCTTGCCTTAGAATCTCACAAAAATGCTTTTGAGTCTTCTTAATAACACTGTTTTGGTTTATTTTCTCTAAAGCGACTTGAGTTAGTTTGTTCCTTTCGGCCTCAAAAAAGGGAAAAAAAAAAAAAAAAAACCCCACAAACTAAAGTGTATGCCTAGGCTTGTTTGCTATGGGGCCTCTACATACTTGAGAAGGTACAGCCTTAAGAGACAATAGGGAAGTAAAAGTTATTTTTCAAATAAATTAATAGAATTTGATAGCAGGAGATAGGGTCCTATCTCTAACTACTAACACTGTCCCCACAGAGATGTGGGAGTAGGCACTAAGCTCTAGGTGTGGTTTCTAAAATAGCCTAGGTCATTCTCCCTTCATTTGTATTATTCTGTGCCTCAGCATCTCTCTGAAGGGTGGAATGTTGTTCCTTCCATAACTGGAGGTTGCTGTTCTCAAGATGCTCTGTGATGCACGTTAGGGCTGAAGTGTGTTCCCTGTATCAACTGGAACACAAAGGTGGTGTACTCAAGAAGGAATGAAGAGTTAGGAACTAATTTCCTACCTCTTGGCCTTCTCATAACCTTGGCCGTTCCAGCTGGGAAGTGAATGGAAGAGGTGAGCTTTTGCAGCTTTTCTGAGATGGGCCGTGTAAACACGTGGCAGGGGATTCTAAATTTGTTCTGAGATGAAAACATTTTAAGCAAACAAAATTAAGCTGCATTCTCTTGACAGTGAAATATTTTAGAGATGCAGATGTCAGTTTTATGAAAGTACAAATCTGCATTGGAAAGAATACTTGAGGGTGGGTGACAAAAAGCTTTGGACAACTGTCAGCTTTACCCTGGCTTCTAAACTGAAGGTGATTTTGCAATGGTGCTGTGGCATCCCTTCCTTCCCACTCCCAAACTTAGAGAAGAGAAGCTGGAGTAATTTGTTTGGAACAAAGACATTTGCATTTGTGATGTTCCTGTCATTCCGTTCATGCTTCTGTGAATTCACAAATGTACAGAAATTCAGAAATCATCTGGGGTAGTAAAGAAAGAAAGAGAAGGTGTTGATTTTGCATTTTGATGAACCCCTGATGTGGCAAATCTCAGATGACAATCTCCCATCTTGTATTGACAGACTGTAGCAATTTGGGGGGCTCTGCAGAGAACTGATTAGAGTCTGCTGAGACAAATCCTCTATGAATTCTGAGTATATTCAGCATTGTTGTTGTTGTTGTTAGATGCTGTCGAGTCGAGTACGACTCATAGCGACCCTCATAGGGTTTTCAGTGGCAGATTGTTTTGGGATTGCCTTGGGAGTGGGTTGCCACATCCTTCTCCCATTTTATGGTGCTGGGAATCGAACTCCAGACCTCAGAGACTGCAGAGCAGCACTCTACCAACTGAGCTAAATCCCAGCCCGATATTCAGCATTAGCAGTAGATAATTGTACCTGACTTAATGCACATTTGGAGAAAAGATTATCTTCTGATTCTCTTAGGTGTTGAAGGCTTGCCTCTCATTTCCTCCAGCAAGAAGTTGACCAGCCAGCCAATGGGAGCAACACTGCTCCTGAGAAAGAACTGAGTGTTAAACCTGTCAGTGCAGCACCTGAGTCTCATTGCTGACTTGGTAAGTGAGGTTTACCTTTGCAAATGGAGCATCACTGTGGGACAGAAGCAGAACTACAGACTTGCTCTTTCAAAGTGGTGATTTTTGTGCATCTTCTTCTGATTTACATTGCTGTTAGAGCATTTATTGGGGCTCATTCAGCAGACACATGTGCTAGACACTGTGCTCAACGCTGGGTGTGACACCCAGCGTCGTTCATGACACTCAAGGAGCTTGGTCAAAGGCAGTGGTTCTTAAAGTGCACCCCCTGGATGAACGTCATCGCAGATTCTCAGGCTGGACCCAGACCTAGTGAATCAGGAGCACTGTGGGTGGAGCTTAACCAACCCGTGTGTTTTCACCAGTGCCCTGGGCATCCTGCTGCTTGCTGAAGTTTGTGCTCAGACAGTGGTTCTGGAATCTGCCCAGGTAGCCAGAGGAGTTTTTAAAGAACCAAGTCTGACATTAGGCCCTAAGGCTTGTAAATCTTGTTTTCTTTTTTAAGTTGCCAGGTGACACTGAGAAGAGTTAATGCAATAAATCATTGTAGAGCAGCCACCTCTATCTCTGAGTTAAGAGGAATAATTATCTCAGGCCATGGAGGAGGATAAGGGGCAGAAACAGGAGGGGAGGAGAAGGAAAGAGGAACAGAGGCCAAGGGCTGGAAGGATCCACAGGTCCAGCGAGCCTTGTACCCCTGAGCCTGAGACAACAGCAGGACTTCCTGACCTGATCGCAGTGTTCTCCATGCATCGGCAGTGTCAATACCAGGTCAAAAGGGACAGCAAGTGTGTGACACTTCACCACTGCCACCTTAGTTCTGCTTTGTAATCTGTGTTGAATACTGGGGTGGGAAGGAAGGGAAGAAATTGTGATAATCTGCCTCTCACACTCACCCTAGTTGGGGTCAAGGAGTCAGATGAAAAAAAAATGAGAACAAAGATTAGAATATTTGAGTTTTTTACCAGCAAAAATATAATTTCTAAACACTCCATACTTTATGAAGAAAAACATGTTGATGTTGGCAAAAAATAATCATACTGTTCTCTGCCTTGATAATTTATCAGAGTTGTGTACAGTTTTGTTAGATCTGATAGCCCCAAAAATATTTTCTGTTGAATCTTCTGAGAGATTTCTTGTGCATTTGCGGATCATTGATAGCCTGTTAACACCAGAGCATGCAAAACATTCAACATTCATTGAAGGAATTTTTTTTTATAAAATTGCAGGGAGATTTAGCAAACTGCAAAGTCCCAGTGCTAAAAGCGTATTCAGAATGGGGAATCCCTGGTCCACTTGGGGGACAGCAAACCTTCACCCCTTACAGCAATTGAAACAAATCATTAAGGCTCTAGAATACAGTTTTCAACATCTTTCTGGCAATATCCTTTTCTTCCTTTCCATTTCAACTTTTTTTTTTTTTTGCAGTACTTTTTAAAATAGTCGTTTTTTGTTTTTGTTTTTTAAAGCATATAGAAATTTAGATTTAATTTGTTACAGCTTGCATTTAAAACTCTGGAAAAATTAGAAGTAATTGGAAGATAACAGTAGCAGCTGTTAAGCCAGTTGTTTCAAAATATGGCCATAAAATATTAAACTTGTGTCTTGCTATTTTTGTGCAGGGATAGATGCCTGTCATTGGTTATGATAGATTTCTAACCTCCCTACCAAGTTAATATTTTAGGAGGGGGCAGCTGAGGATGCTTATGGCAAGTTATGGACTTACATTACTCCTAAAGAAAATATGTAATAAATGGGGGCCAGACTGTACACTTTATATATACAAGTAATCATTCCTTCTTTGAAAAAGAAGGATTAAAAAAAAAACAAAACCCCAAACGAAAAAAACAGCTGAGCACAACCAGGCAGCTTAATTGACCTGAACTAGAAGGCAGCCTCAGATTTTGGATATTACTATTGGAAAAGAGCCTGCAACTGATTCGGCACATAAATCCAAAGAACTTGTACTTAGAGGGAGAGTGAGCAGTTTTGATGGAAGATGCAGTTTATTTGCCTCCCAAATGGGAGATAGGGGATAGTTAAAGTGTATGAAATAAACATCCAATGCCACACAAGGATGGCGCTTCATTATTCCTGTAAATGGAATTAGCCTGCAGCAATAGCATGGACTACTCAGGTTATTTTAGTGAAAATGGAGTTTCATTTGCCTGTGGAGTGAGGTGCAGCGTGTCTCAAATTGGGTATGCCCACAGCGGTTGTGTGGGCATTCTGGGAAGGCAGGAGATGGCTGCAGCCAGAGCAACTGGATCCCAGTACCTAAATGCTGCAGGCTATTTGATGGGGAAGGAAGGGGTTTCCCACAATCCTTCCAAAGAATAGCTAGTTTTGAGGACTATTCATAGGTACTACTTGGGAAGGAGGGAATAAAACCTGGTTAAATACATTTGGGGAAATGCTTGTTAAAACACTTATGAGACTGAGTTCTTCAAAATTAGCAAAATTTCTTATATAAAACAAAGTGTAAAGTTTTCAGAAGAAGAAGCAGTATACAAGTAGTTGCCCTAGGCATGGAGCTGATTAGTGTTTGAGGACTTTCACTTACTAACTGTGGACTAAGGGGTCAATTCCCCGTGTTTTCTCATTTACTCCAGTTTTATTTATTTATTTATTTTTTATTTTTGCTGTACTGGGGGTTGAACCCAGGGCCTCGCGCTTGCATACTCTGCAAGTGCTGGACCACTGAGCTGCGTCCTCAGCCCTTTTTTTTTTTTTTTTTTTTTTTTTTTTTTTTTTTTTTTTTTTTTTTTTTTTTTTTTTTTTTTTTTTTTTTTTTTTTTTTTTTTTTTTTTTTCACTTTTTGATACAGGGTCTTGCTAAGTTATGCAGACTGCCTCTGGTCTCGAATTTGCGATCCTCCCGCATCTGCCTCCTGAGCCGCTGGGATTACAGGTGTGCGCCACCGCACCCGGCACTACTCCAGTTCTTTAAAATGAAGATAATAATATTAGCTTGATTTACATGAAATTGTCAGTGTTCAATCTATTAAAATGGCAGTTTCCCACTGCCCAGGGGGGTTCTACTATCACATTATTTGCTCCTGTAATAATGCAGACCTCATAGGATTGTTGGGAGAATTAAATAAGATGACATGAACAAAGGTCTAGCAAGTGCTTATTAAGTGGTAGCTGATAGTGTGAGCTGTGTAACTCAAACACTGTACCCACAGAACCCTTGTTCCTAGCAGTAGCTCCCAGGACTGATGAGATTCCAGGGGAAGGAGGCTAAAGAGCAGGGTCAGCCAACTTTTTTCAGTCAGGGGGCATATAGTATTTTGACTTTGTGGGCCCTATGCTTTCTGAGTAGCCACTGAACGCTGCTGTAGCAAAGGAAGGGCAACCACAGTCAATATGGGCATGGTCGTGTGCCAGAGCTTTACTTATAAAATCAGAAATTGCCCTGGATTTGGCCCATGTGCTGTAATTTTCTGGCCCTAACTATAGACAAAGGGAAGCGGTGAGTTGTCAAGGTGAGAGGACCAAATCGGGAGTTAGGAGACCTAGGTTTGGGTTCCAGTTCTTCGACTGACTTTGTCATTTGACCTCCTTGAGGCTTAACTGGATCACCAAGTGGCTTACTATTTTCTGCTCTGATAAACTCATAAACTAAGGAGAACATGGAGAAAGATGCCATAAAGGCAGTCTAAAATCCTATGCAAATGTATCGTATTTTATTTCTAGGATTATCATTCATTCATTTGACAAGATATTTTTCAGCAGGAGTTAGTACCATGCTGAGCTTTGGGGACATAATAGTGAGTGAGACAGATTGCACCTTTGTCTGTACTGAGCATACACTCTTCTGGGGATATTTCTTTTTGGAGAATTGTTACATGATTTAAGTGGAAAGTAGTGGTGTAGCGTTGCCAGAAATACTGACTCCCCTACTTTTTACACAAAACTGTTCACCTTGAGTGGCATCAAGTACAGTAAGCATAACTTAGACTAGAGGGGAACAGGCTGACTTGTCTCTAGACGCACATGGGAGAGAGATCGGGATGGAGTCAGGCTTGGGTATTTGGGCTTTCATTCGTCTTGAGTGTAAGAATCCTCTCTGTTTATACAGCAGATTCCACTTCCAGCCGCAGATGTTTCCGGCACCTGGTTAATTTATCCAGGAAAGGCCAATGCTCATTAAGACTCCCAAGTCCCAGAGTGGAGTTTTATGGGTGGGGAAACTGAGGTACTGAAATGGTTATGGGGTTGGCTCGGCTCACAGCTCATGGATGCTGGATGCAGGACTCAGGCCAACACAGCCGGTGGGCCCCGGAACGGGCCCAAGGCCTCCCTCCCAGGACTGCCTTCCTCTCAAGGGCAGCTGAGACGTCTCAGACCCACGACTCCAATTAAGCTTAAGAAGGATTCGGGGGGCTGGAGGTCCTGCTGGGAGGGGACCCGCTTTGACAAAGGAAGGGCTCGAATCAGGAAACCAGATGTTGCTTCCGGGCGAGAGAATTTTGGCAGCCTGGGAGCGGTGAGCTGGCCGGCTGTTGTGTGTCAGAGACCAGCCGCACGGCGCGGGAGCCACGTCTCTCCTCTGCCTCGCAGGAGCTGGTGGTTTCTATCCCCGGGGGCCCGCGGTCAGGTCGTCCCTCGTGGGGAAGTGTCCGGGAGCCAAAATGGGTTCCTGTCTAGGTGGTTGGGATCATCTGTCACGTGCCCCCACCCACCCGGTCCCCTGCTGGGGTTGCCACAAGGAGGGCACATCACCACCGCCCAGCGTGGCAGGGGGAGAGGGAGTGCTAGGTCCAGCGTGAATAAGCTTGTTATGGCATAATTCTGTACTTTGGAAATTTAAAAAAGAGAGCCTGTTGGTTTTGAAGGTTGTGCTCGTTTTGGCATTTACCAAAAGTGAGCTATCCAAAGTGAAGCTCTACTGAATTTTATTGACTACTTGGGATAACCAGTGACTCTAAAAAAATGTTGAGAAACTAGGTGATTTCAGTGTTTAACAAAAGGGGATACAGATTTAAAGAAAAAGGAATGGCATAAAAATAGACTCTTTCTTACTTGCCTGGCTGAAACAAGTCCAGAACAGAGAATTCTGGACACAGTCACAGCAATAAAATGAAGCCTAAAAATAATGAAATGCCACATCATTGGAAGGGGTGAATGCCAGCTTTCCTCTGAGACAAGAACAGATCAGCAAGTGGGCTCTGCACTGGGCTCAAATAGCCAGTGGATTTGAATTTGCCACAACAGGGGAGAAAAGGGGTTTCGGTACACAGCAGATCTGAAGATGTGACCTCAGGTCCCCACATCTCAATTCCAGCAACTCTAACGTAGGTGTTCTCAGGTGACATGAGGGCCAAGCCAACCGGCCCCTCCTTTATTCCAGGGTTGGTGCTCAGAAGCTATACTAGCTTCCTTCTGTGAAAGGTGAGAATGAGGATGGAATATGTCTAGAGCAGAGCTCTAATTTACATAAGAGAGTTTTAAACCACCAAGATGAGGGGTTTTGTCACCAAGGGAAACCTTTATCCCAATTTGCTAAGCCTCAGTTTTACCTCATCCTGTAAGATTAACCTCATACTGCAGTTGTGGGAAATCAATAAATCAGTGTAAACTTTGTAGCCCAATGCCTGACACTAAGTGCTTACTCAGAGGGAGCTTTGTTCATAATGATGTTACAGTAGTGAGAAAAGCCTTTTTTTTTTTTTTTTTTTTTTTTTTTTTTTTTTTTTTTTTTTTTTTTTTTTTTTTTTTTTTTTTTTTTTCTTTTTTGGTCAGCCATCAATATAGTCATTTGTTGTTTTTGTTTTTGACTTTTGAAACAGGATCTCTCTGTGGAGTCTAGGCTGGTCTCGAACTCATGAGCCTCCTGCCTCAGCCTCCCAAGTGCTGGGATTCCAGGTGTGTGCTGCCACGCCCACCTGCATGGTCACCCTTACATCACCAAGCCTCTGAAGAAGGGGGCATCACTGTATGCTATAGCCCTGCCCTTGGACTTGGTTCCCTGAGGCTGAATCCAACTTGCTCTGATTCCTCTTTCTGATCTTCAGAGGTCTTTGTGTTTTACCCACAATAATGGAGCACCTGTTATGCACAGGCTTTGTGCCACACCCTTGGGAAACTGCAGGATAAGCAGGAATCATTGGGCCTGCCTACAGGTCCTCAGGGAGGAAAAGTGGGCACTGGAGGAGGTAGACAAAGCCTTCAGATGGTGCAAGTCTGCCCCCGTGAAGCAGAGAGGGTGGGAGGGAGCATGGCGAGGGGCATCTTCAGCTGTGGCCCTGATCCAAGGAACTTGTGGCCAGGTGAGAAGGGAGCCCTTGAGGAAAGTAGCCTGTCAGAGTCCCCTGAGGCTGCATCCAAGCAGGATGGGATCAGAGCCCAGCAGGTGGGGCAGGTGGATCACTCGCTGTCCCTGGAGCAGGAAGTCCTTGTGGCACACTTTGAAGGCTGCCATGCTGCCTTCCTGGAGTTGATGGTCCAGAGCAGGAGATAGGCATTAAACAAAGAATTATGTCAGCACTTGGTGCTGTACAGTTGTAATCAGCACAGCCCAGCAGTCTGTGTGCTGGTGTGACACAGGATCTGGCCTTAGGGAAGTTCAGGAAGGCCCCCCTGCAGAAGGGATTCCCTGGGGATGAAGTTCAAAGTCAAACAGGAGTTGGGCAGGGGAAGAGTGTTTATTAGAGTGGGTGTGAGATTAGGGCTAAGGGATATGCTGGGGGAGAGAGAGAAAGAGGGAGACAATGACAGGGAGACAGGCAGAAGGAGAGGGCTCAACCAGAGCGGGTGTCTGCTGAATTTGTCTTAGGAATTCTGGGGGATTGAAAAAGGATCATTTCTCCTTTTTCTTATTGTCTTTTCCCCCTTGGGATTCAATAGTCACTTTATTTATTTATTTATCTATTTATTTATTTATGTATTTATTTATTTTCAGGGAAACAAAGACCTTCTTTCTGGCCCCCAAAGCACACACTCTAAGGAAATCCAACTGAGACCTTGTATGTAAACTGTCAAAGATGTCAGGTTTATCTGCCCTCTGGAGGGCAGCGGGACAACTTATTAATGAACACTTCCTTCAAGTCATTGACACCATGGGTCTCTCAGAGAAGCAGCAGCCCCAGTCCTCGCTACTGTACTGAAAAATAGTGAAATGCAAGAACAGGCTATAAAACAAGGCCCGTGGGTGTGTCTCAAGGACTCAGTATGCCACTGTAATGTTTGCAGAATACCCACAGGAGCCTCCCCCACCCACCCTGACAAACACAGGTTAGTCCAGGTTGGTGTTGAGTAAGAGGCCAGGAGAGAAATGGAGCTTCCGAATGTCCTCACGAGCCTTGTTCTAAAGTCCATGGCTTTTATTAAACCCTTAGCAAGTTTGTGATATAGACAAGTGTCCTTAAAACCTGTTTCCTTTAACCTAAGTACCCCAGGATCATCAAGGACAGTGACAGGAGTGTCTCAGATGATGAGGCCCCACCTTGAGCTCTGACATGGTTTGTTTCCATTGAATTGCAGAGTCACTATGGGGATTGTTATCATTTCTTCTTCCACCACAAGTATATTAGCAATATGTAGAAATCTCAGTGGCCTTCTCTTGGAGGAGAATTGTATTTCTAATAGTCCTTGAAAGAGATTGGTTCTGTGTGATAAAGCATCCAATTCTATTTTCTGCCCATCTATGCACCTGAAGAATGATTCTTATTAGATTAGACTTTGTCCCAGGCTGCATCAGCGAGCGTTTGACCTGCTCCTTCTTTTGAGAGAAGCAATCCCTCCCACATACCCTCCTAGCTCATTGCCAAGTCTGTACGTCTTATTGTGCACCTCTGTGACCCCGTTCAGCCCTGAGTCACCACTAACAGAGATTGGAAGAAAAAAGCTTCCAAGAATATAGATGAGGAGGAGGAAGAAAAGGAGGAGGAAGAGGTGGAGGAGGAAGAGGAGGAGGAGGAGGGAAGAAGGGAAGAAGAGAAGGAGAAAGAAGAATGAAGAAGCAGCAGAAGAAAGGGAGAAAAGCAAAGCCATTAAAGAGAGACAGAGACATTTTATAGAAGAATGCAAAGAACACCTAGGCTTGTGCTTGCTCCACAGGATTGATCACAGGATTGGTTGTTCAGACCAAAAGCCTGGCCCTTTGAATTACAGCCACCAGCTGGCATCTGCTGTAGCATCCATAAGACACCGTTATATGGCACCGATAAATCCTCTATTCCAAGTGCTGACTGAGGGGTTTCTGGTTTGCATTTTTGCAGCTCCTATAGTTCTTAGCTTTCCAGGGCTTGCAAAGGAGAGAGGGTGGAGGTGGGGACACTGTAGTTTCCATAGCGTGTTCCACCACATACATTGTGGTTTAGATATAAGTTAGTTTGTTGTTGTTAGGTGCCGTCGAGTCGGTATCCGACTCATAGCGACCCTCTGTACAACAGGGGAAACACTATTGTCAGTGCTTCTCTGCTGTTCATAGGGTTTTCAATGGCAGATTGATTTTTGGGAGGGGGTTGCCAGGTCCTTCTCCCAAGCCTGCAGCACCTGGTGTTCTAGGCGGTCTCCCATCCAGGTACTAACCAGGCCTGACCCTGCTTAGCTTCCGAGATCTGATGGGATCGGATTCCACAGGGCTATGGCTGCAGGCATAAGTTAGTTAGACACAATTAAGATGCTAGCCAGATCCAAAGAGGGTGGAAAAGCCAGTTCTCACCTTGTCTTCTTGTTGTCCCTCCTCTCTTCCCACTATTATTCCTTTTAGGGGAAAGTCTCAGGCTGTGTCTACACAGCACTAGAGAAACAATATGGAAAATGGAAGCTCCAAACAATGATTCTGCAGGTGCTGTGGGCAAGTGATTTTGGAGACTCAGTCTTTCTACAAAGGAGCCCTGAACACACGCATCTGTCTACTGAGAAAACCATAGGAATGGCTCCCCACTGCCCTCTGGATGTAGTTCAGACCCTGCGGTTAGATGCAGGAAGACAATGGTCTGAATTAATAGAACAATCAGCCATTGAAAACCCTATGAGGGTCGCTATGAGTTGGACTGGACTTGGCATGTAACAACAACAACAATCTGCTACGTCACAGGTCATGAATGCATGCTAGAAAGTGTGGATGTGTTTTATCTGTTCTGCAAAGTGCTTTAATTTTTTTTATATTGTCACAAATACTTAAACATCGAGATGGGCCATAAGCATTTGTCTTCCCTTGAAAAACCAGGACATATGGCGACACCCCAGGAAGAGCTGATGGGAATGGCGAGCTGGAGCTGAGAAGCAGCTGCTTCCTCCAGTCAAGGTGATGCCTTTGAGGGGTCCAGCAGCAAGCAGCCTCCAGCCGAGGTCCAGAACCATTGTGAGTTGTTAAGGAGGAGGGAGGGAATGCAGGGTAGCGGTCACACGGGAGGCAGAACTGAGAAGGCAGCAAGGGTTGCTTGGCTGCTCAGAGGCTAGCAGGAGTCAGGACAGTGGCAGAAGAGGGGCTGCAATGAGTTGGCAGGAGCAGAGACTGTGGGTCTGTCCAAAAGGAGCAGCAGGCTGGATGAGCCAGCGCCACCAGATCTGGGGAGGAAGGAGAGAAATCACCTGGGCCTGGTCATTTCTTTTTCCCACCTCCCAGATTACTCAGGTCCACATGGCTGCTTTCTGACAAGGCTTCTCTCTGGCTGGTAGTTGGTCACCTCATTGCTTTATCCTCACACAGAATTTCCTCTGAGCATATTCAGGGTGGAGGAGTGCTTGAATCTAGTGTCTTGTCTTATAAGGACACCAGGCCTATCAGACTAAAGTCCCACCATTATGACCTCATTTAACCTTACCTACCTCCTTAAAGAGCGTGCAGCCTTAGCCCTGTGGCACCTGATCCTGTCAGATCTCAGAAGCTAAGCAGGGTTGGGCCTGGTTAGTATTTGAATGGGAGACCACCTGGGAACACCAGGTGCTGTAGGCTTGGGAGAAGGACCTGGCAACCCACTGTCAATAAGCAATCAGCCATTGAAAACCCTATGAATAGCAGAGAAGCACTGACAATAGTGTTTCACTTGTTGTACATAGGGTCACTATGGGTCGGATACAGACTGGACGGCACCTAACAACCACAACAGACAAAACCTCCTTAAAGGTCCTATTTCTAATACAGTCACCTGGGAGATAAGGTTTCAGCATGTGAATTTGGGGGCAACACTATTTCATCCCTAATATTCACATCCTTCAGAGCCTCCTAGCAGCCAAACCCATGTCGTTTGTGAGCCCAGCTGCCATGGTAACCAGCAAAGTTACCAGGACCCTTCTGTAAGGCTGAGGATGCTCTCTCCCAGGCACTGGCCCTATCCCTGGGGTGGACTTGACCCTTGTCTGCCTCCCAGCTGGGCAGGAGCATCGTCCTCACTGGCTGGGAGAAAGAGGTACTTTCATCAGAACACCACAAAGTTGATGGGTGGGGGGTGGGGCTCGCTGGTTTCTGGATGGGCTGCTCACCAGTACCTTCACTATTCACACTCCAGAACTGAAAAGTGTCATTGGGTCACCCTCAGCTCCCCACTGTTTACCCCTGGTTTTCAAAATCCAGCGGCACTCAGCTCAGCATTTCACCACCAATCACAGGTGCAGGAAGGAGGTCCAGGCTCTGGAGGTAGGCTGCAGGAGGGAGGCAATGAGGTGCCTTTGAGGAGATGGGCAGCTGGGTGCTGGGAAGAGCAATGGGAGACAGGAGTGCCAGGCGAGAGCGTGGAGCAGGGGGAGCAGGGAAGGGCCGTGACACTGGTGAAGACAGAGGAGGATTGGGTCTGCATAGAGTCCCAGAAACAGAGTGAGGGCCCCTGCAATCATCTTCTGTTCTCTTCCTTCAACATTCCTCCCAGGGGTGTCTGTGGCGGTCACCGTCATTCCTGGATCTCCCAGGGAGGAAAGGAAAGCTCAGAAAGGCTTAGCATGGCACATGGCAAGATCATAAAGGGCAGGGTCAGGATTCAGCCCCACCTCGTGCTGCCCACAGATGTACTAGGCTGACCCGGCTAGGTTGTGCTGCTGTGACAAATGCCCCCAGCTCTTCGACCTACCATGAGAGGGTGTGTCTGGCTGGCAGGCTTCCTGTGCACTGTGGAGGCTTCACTCCATGACCCAGGCTGGCAGGGCTGCCCCTGCTTCCAGTGTCCACTGCTTGTTTTTGTTTTTGTTGTTGTTGTTAGGTGCCATTGAGTCATGTCCTACTCATAGCGACCCTTACAGCGTTTTCAATGGCTGAATGTTTCAGGATTGCCTGAGGAGTGGATTGCCCCGTCCTTCTCCCATCCACTGCTTGTAGTGAGAGGAGAAGATCATGATGAGCTCTGAGCTGCCTCTTCAAGGTTCTACACGGCAGTGGCTCAGGGGCTCCTGCTCTACTTTCTTTGGAAAAATCAAGTTTACAGCCAGAGTTACTGTCAGTGGGACTGGGAAGGCAGTCTTCCCCTTAGGAGTGCCATGCATGCTTCTGGATATCAATATGGTTAACCACGGGCAGTCACTACATATCACTGGGCCATTACCACCCAGGAGACTAATATGGCCTTGGTGGTGGTGTGTGGCAGGTGCTGTTAAAATACAGGCTTCTACTGTAAAGGACCTGAGCCACCCTGGGCTTGTTAAAACTCTCTGGTCTTGCTTTCTCATTGGTAAAATGGGGGCAATAGTATCTTCCATTCAGGAGTATTGAGCATGAGTGGGGATTGTAGCTAGTGGGATGCACATCAAGTAGTCAATCAATGTTACTTCCGCTACATGTCTGTCAGCTTGTCATGCTGTGGGGCTTGTGTGTTGCTGTGATGCTGAAAGCTATGCCACCCGTATTTCAGATATCAGCAGGGACACCCATGGTGGGCAGGTTTCAACTGGAATTGCAGACTAACACTGATGTGGGAGAAGGAAGTTGCAGCTCACTCCCAAAGCAACTAGCTACTGAAAACCCCATGAATAGTAGAGAAGCACTGTCAAATATAGTGCCAGAAAATGAGCCCCCAGCCTGGAAGCCATTCAAGAAACAACTGAGGAAGAATTGCCCGTTCAAAGTAGAGCTGACCTTAATTATGAGAATGGAGTAAAGCCCCTGGGACCTCGTCTTGCCAATGTGTTATCTCTCAAAATAAGAAGAAACATAGCGACTGCAACAATGGTCTCAAACATAAAAACAATTGTGTGTATGGCACTATGTTGGGTAGTGTTTCTTTCTGTTGTACAGAGGATCACTATGAGTCAAATTTGGCTTGATGGCACCTAACAACAGCAAAAACAAAATGTTACTTTGCTTCACCTCCTCGTGAATCAGAATTATATTTTTCTTAATTTTTAGAGTATGTATTAAATTTGCATAAAACAATTAGGAAACAATTTAATAGTAATGAAACTGAACTGTGTTGAACATTAAAAGATTGCTTAACAAGTTAGTTGCAAGGTAAAAACAAGCTGTGTTTTTTCTTTTCAGCTTTATTGAGGTATAATTAACAAAGTATGTATTTGAGGTATATACCTTGATGTTTTGATATGTATGCATTATGAAATAATCACACAAATTAACTTATTCACTACCTCACATAATTTTCCTTCCTTCCTTCCTTTCTACCTTCCTTCATCTTTCCTTCCTTCCTTCCCTCGGTCATTCCTTCCTCCCTCTTTCTTTATGGTGAGAATGTTTAAGATCTAATTTCTGAGAAAATTTCCAGTATGCAATACCCTGCCATGAACTGTAGTCACCTTGCTGTACAATAGATCTTCAGAACTTATTCATCTTGTATAACTGAAACTTTGGATCCTTGATCAGTATCTCCCCGTTTTCCCCTCCTGAGCCCCTGCCAACCACTGTTTTAGTCTCTGCTTCTATTAGCTTGACCATTTTAGCTTCGAAACATGAATGAGATCATGCAGTACTTGTTTTTTGGGAAGCCTGGCTTATTTCACATAACAATGCTGTCCAGGTTCATCCGTGTTGGCGATGGCTGGGTTTCTTTATTTTTTTAAGAGCTGAATAAGATTCTATCTCTAATGTTTCTTTGATGCATCTCTCCTCATTTTTTTTTTTTTCTCATTTGAATTGCTATAAGGTAGGCCAAGGTTTTTAAGGTAGAAAAAAATTGAGGACTCATCTTCCCTTTGTGTAGAGGTTAAATTTAATTTGTACATGTTTTGAAACACACACAAGTAGAAGAATGTTTGAGCTGTTATTAGAATGTGATGGAAAACTGTTGGTCCTAAGTTGTTTGATTACAAACCAAAAATTCATTTAGAACCAAGTGTGGTAGTGCATACCTATAATCCCAACACTTGGGAAGCTGAAGGAGGCAGATTGACATGAGTTAGAGGCTAGTACAAGCTACATAGTGAGTTTCAGGCCAGCCTGGGCTGCATTGTGAGACCCTATCTCAAAAACAGAAGAAAATAAAATGAAATTATTGAGAAATAAGTCAGACTATGGTTTCCTAAAATGGATTGCACTAAATATAGCTACTGAGGCTTGATTACAGATAGCACATTATATGATAGAGAACAAACATCGCCACACTTCTCTATCCCTCCCTGCGTCATGTCCTTTGCAATGTGGCTTTGCAGCTTCTCCCATCAAGCCATGGAGTCTATTTCCCCTTCCTGGGCTTGCTTTGATCATTACAACGCAGTAGAACTGGTCCAGACCAAGTTCATGTCCCAAGAGTTCTTGCACACTTCCATACTTTCCTGGAATCCTGCCAAGCCACCCCAAGGCCATGCCTGGCCCAGCTTGCTGGCAGATAGAGACCACATGAACTAGAGATGAAATGTTCCCAGTGAAGCCATCCTAGAATAACCAGACCACTCCCCTCCTGGCAGGTAACCACAGACCTGTGAGCTAGCTCAGCTGACACCAGAAGAATCAACCATGTGAGGCCAGCCTAAATTGCTAATGCACAGAATCATGGGCTAAATAAATGGTCATCATTATTATTATTAGTGGTGGTACTGGGGGCTTCAACCCAGGGTCCAGCACCTGCTAAGCATTGTCCTACCACTGAGCTGTACCCTTGGCCTCTGGCCTCAAATGCACTGTCCTCCTGCCTCAGCCTCCTGAGTGATTAGGATTACAAGTGGGCATAGCACCCAGCTATTGGTTATTGTTTTAAAAAGTCACTATGGTGATAATTTATTATGTATTACAAGCTAGCTGATATTCAAGGGAGATAAAGTTCTATGGGAAAATAAATATGGAGAGTGCTAGATTAGACAAGTAAACTCTGTTTCTTTATTGTAAGACCTTTTATAGTCTTCTTATGCTAACCTGCATCCAGGAAGGGGTGGATAGGCTATGCTATGCTTACAAATGTGGTGGGTTTTTTTTTCCCCAGTACTATAGGGCTGAATCCAGGGCCTTGCACATACTTTGCAAGTGCTCTACCACTGAGCTGCATCCTCAGCCCCTTTTTTATTTTTTACCTTGAGACAGGGTCTCACTAAGTCATGCAGGCTGCCTCTGACCTTGAACTTGAGATCCTCCTGCCTATGCCTCCTGAGTCACTGGGATTACTCGTGTGCACCACTGTGCCAAGCTTACAAATATGCTTTTTTTATGGAAAATCTGCCTCCTCACCTTTTTATGTATTAACATTTTAGGAAATATTTTTGAGATTGCAGATTTTAACAGATCTATTGAGAGAGGATTTTTTTAAACTTTTATTTAATCACCACTATAGAAAAATCAGGAATTAAATCCAGGAACCTCACATTCAAAACTACAAGTTCTCTAAGGCAGGGGCCATCTCTGTTGTATGCACGTCTGCATCCTTAGTCTGGTACCTGGCTTCCACGTGTCTTTTTCATCTTGATCTCCCTAGCTCATAGCCCATCACGTTGCAGGTCTGGTACATGGAAGTTGTTTAGTGTAGAAATTTTTGTCAACAATGAAGGGGAGAAAAATAAGGCTATGAAAAAATTGAATGAAGGGAATGGGATTTGCTGTCTGGGAGGGGACTGTGTGCCACAGGACAGACTAAGGGCCCAAAATGCAGAATGAGCTATTTTCAGAACCAGCCTATTAGCAGCTGTTCCCATTGGAGCCATGTTGGGTCCTACGGGAATGTGGTGCTCTGTGCTCAGACAATCATCTGAATTAGTAGTGGCTTCTGCTACATCATGGGAGAAGGACCCGGCAACCCACTCCCAAAAATCAATCCACCTTTGAAAACCCTATGAACAGCAGAGAAACACTGACAATAGTGTTTTGCCTATTGTACGTATGGTCGCTATGAGTCGGATACCAACTCAACAGCACCTAACAACAACAACATCTGCTACATCACAGGTTGCTAACTCATGCTAGAGAGTGTTTTATTTGTTTTGGAAAATGCTTTAAAAATTTTTTTTGATATTGTCACAAATACTTAAGCATCAAGAGATGGCCCATAAGTGATTGTCTTCTCTTGAAATACCAAGACAGCCGACGAGGAAGTGCTGGTGGGAATGACGAGCTGGGAGCTGCTTCCTCCAGTCAAGGTGCACACTCGCCCCTTTGCTGCTCTTCTTCCCTCTAGTGTGTTCCCTGGCTGCTACAGGCCTTTGAGTTGAAACACAGTGACCAAGTCCGCCCTGGAGCAGCTACAGTAACAGGGTGACGGCTTGTCTGGAGAAGGGAGACTACACCAGGGTAGAGTAGCTGTGCCAGTCAGCAATATCTCTCATGCCTCAAAGGGACCAGATGTCTTCTGTTTCCCCAAACGGCTGGTGAACCAGACCGTGCCCAGTGTGGTAGAGAGAGCGGGGGGCTGAGTTGGGCACAAGATAACCAGCAGGTATGAACTATGTCCTGAAAACCTGCAACGTGATGGGCTATGAGCTGGGGAGATCAAGATGAAAAAGACATGTGCCAGAGAAGCCAGGTGCAGTGGTGCTCACCTCCAGTGTTAGTGCGCAGGAGGCTGAGGTGAGAGAATCACTTGTACCCAGGAGTTCAAACCAGCCAGGGCAACATACTAAGAACCTGTCTTAAAAACAAACAAAAAGCCAACCAAACAAAAAAACTTAGACTTCTTCTCACAAGGACTTCATTCAAGTCTAATTGACAAGAAAGATTCCTAATTAGCACCCTTGGTTAGGAGCTAAGGTATATGTAAATAATGGCACCAATTTGCCTTGCTTTCTCTAGGTGTCAGGCACTGTTCTTAGCAATTTATATATGGTAGCACACTTATTTCTTACAATAACCCCATGCGGCAGGTGCTGGCCATTACCTTTTTTGATCCAGTTGTTGTTGTTGTTAGGTGCCGTCGAGTCGGTATCCGACTCATAGCGACCCTCGTAGGGTTTTCAATGGCTGACTGTTTCGGGATTGCCTTGGGAGTGGATTGCCAGGTCCTTCTCCCATTTTTGTGGTGCTGGGAACTGAACTCGGGACCTCAGAGACTGCAGCGCAGTGCTCTACCCACTGAGCTAAATCCCAGCCCTTTTTGATCCAGAGGACTTATTTAATGCTTGGATTCACTTATCAATAAGATAAAGTGAGTTGACAGTTGAGGAAACTGAGGCAGCAAACAATTATGTAAACTGTTGATGGTCACCTGGCTGGTAAGTCATGAAGCTGGGGTTCGGCCCAGGCAGCCTGAGCAATGGAGTTCTTCATCCTGGCTCAGCATAGACCTCCGAAGGGAGAGGTCTGAGCGGCATTTGGAGGGAAGGAGTGTAGCAGATATGGCCATGACTGAAAGTCCTTCGCCAGTGGAATGAGCAGCCTTCTGGACTGACTCCTGAGAGCATGTGGATCGTTTGAGAGGCTGTAACTGCTGAGGCTGCAGAGCTGGCTGGCTGTGACTTCTTCTACAAGGCTTGTTAGAGCTGAATCACAGCACGGCGGGTGCATTTCTGGAGTGAAATCTCCATGTAAGCATTGAGAATGGACAGCAGATGCCTGGGTGGGAAGTGCAAAGTGGAGAAGCCCAGCCCCCAGGGACAGTGGGAATGTGTGCGCTATTCTTTCCTTTGTAAGAGGGTCCCACAATCTGTTTCATTTTGCCTTCCAGTGGACAATCCCAGCAACACAGAAGCTCATCTTGGGCAGTTTCATGGTACTTCTTTCTCAAAAATCAGAGGGCCCAAATGAATTCTGGACCTACCCAGAGACGGTCACATGTATAGAAGGCAAGAGCTGGCTTGCTTAGCTGTTTGCTTTATGGGAACTATAGTTGATGCATTTCCCTTCTCCAGCAAGATGTTCTGGCATGCACTGACCTACAGTCTGCATAACCGCATCACTCTCCCGCTCAGCAAGGCCCTGCCAGATGCAGTGCATATCTGGCCTTCTCACCTCCCCCAGTTGATGTGTTCCCTCTTTCTTGGGGCTATGGAGAAGTTTATCTGGACTTTTCTGAGGATGATCTTAAAGAAGCTGCTTTATCTCATTTCTTCATTTACAAAATGGCCATCATTAATAGGACGTAGGATTGTCATGGGTGAAATGAGATCATCTTTAAGTTTCAGGACTGTGCCTGACACTTGTAAACCCTCAATAACTGCTTTCTTCTCCCTCCCTCCCTCCACCTCCCCCACTCCTCTCCTCCTCTTCTTTTCCTTTCATCCTCCTCCTCATTTTCCTTCTGCTCCTCCCCCACTTTCTCTCTCCCATCCTCCTTTTCCTCCTGATTATTGCTTATTATAGAATTTGGTCACTATTCTATACAAAACCTCTTTGGTTATTCTAATATTCTCAGTTCTAAACATGACATGTATCAGTCAGAGCCTCAGCAAGAAGCAGATGACATCATCAAATTGGGTAAATGGAGGCGTCTCAAGCAAAGAAACAATTTGTAAAAGTTTGGGAAGGGGGTAGGGTGACCACAATGGGTGTCGTAAAACTCTGAACCTAGTAGCAGTAGCAGTAGGTGTCAGTGATGCCCCTGGGTCTGATGAGCCAGCCAGTTTATATTTGTCAACTTTTGCTGTGATAACAAACAGTCTCAATATCTCAGTGGTTTGAGGTGACAACATTCCACCCTTGGGTGGGTTCCATGACGGCTACCAGTTGGCTTTGGTTTTGCTTCACTCACTGGACTTGGCAGGGCGTGGCAGGCTTGGCTGGGGTCTGTGTGTCTTCCCTGTTGACAACCCAGCAGACGGTGGTCTCTCAATGGGAACTGCTATTCTCACAATGCAGAGCAGTAAGAAGGGACAGTACCAAACTATGCGGGACACCTTTAACACTTTTTCTCCAATAAGATGGAAGTCACCTCCATCTACATTTCCTGGACCAAAGCAAGTCAAACGGCCAAGTCCAAATTCAGTGTGTGTGGGGTTATACTCTGCAAATGAATATTTGCGATTGAGTGATCAGGTCCATCACAGTGGTGGCAGGGTGGGTATGGGAGCTGGAGGCAGGGAGAGCCAGGAAGGGAGGGCTGCTTGGCAGGAGCTGAGGCTTTGCACAAAGTCCAGCCAGCCACTGAGAAGGCAGGAGGGCTCTGGGGAAGAAACGCCCCAAGCCCACATCCGGCCTCCCAGTCACCTCTGGTCCATTCACTCTACACTCAAATCCCACTGGAAGCCGAACACAAGAGCTTACTCTGTGGTCCTTCCTGGGATGAGGAGCAGGGTGGAAAAGGGCAGTGAGTACATTGGAGAGAAAAATAGAAGATGATTTTGTCATAATCTGATTTATAATAAGGATACTAAAACTGTTGAAAATGTACCACAGAGCACTTCTTAAAAACCAGCAACTCCTCATTCCTAAATGACCTAGGAAAAATTCCAGGCTGACTGTTCATAAAGTTAAAATGGGGGAAAAAATTAAGATGGCAATAAATCTTCCATGAGATCACACTATAAATCTAGGAAAAAACCCTTTTGGGTGACATAAGGCATAACCTTTAACAGCTAATAGTCTTGAAACTGTTTGCATCTGACCGTACTGAGTCCCTAAGTGGTTTCCATTCCAACATTGTCATTTATCTTGTGATATTTACTTTATGGTGGTAAGTTACAGTGTTTTCTATTTTTTCTTTCTTCTCTCAGTGAGTCTGTGCTAAAATAAACTCACAAGAGTAAGACGAATGCCATCTTATTAACAAGCTTCACTTAGAAGGGAATAGAGCTAAGCCAGCTCAGCAAGAGGCATGAGAGTTTTGCATTTTTCATCCATCAGTAGGAGATGGTCATCTGCTATATGCATTTATGTGTTGTTCCAGCTAAGTTAATACAAGATCTCTGAGTTCTGAACGATTCTTGACAAAATAGTGAAGGAGGGCAAAAGGTCTCTGGAATATAATGCTTTATTACATCTTTCTGGTAACCTTTTTCTCCTTAAATTCTTTCTCCGTTCCTTCAGGATGTGGTATCTACAAGTTCCCTGATTGTCCAGGTATGTTAGACTCCAGGGTGTGGAGTTTCCCATCAGGCTTGTTGTCTTCCAGGAGGAAAATGTTCAGTGGCTTCTTCTTATATTTTCACCTCTGACTAAAGTGGGTACAGAATTCTCCCATTGCCCTCTCCATGTCTGCAGCCATAACACCCTAGCATCCAATCCCACCTGATCTCAGAAGCTAAACAGGCTCTGCCTGGTTACTCCTTGGATGGGAGACCACCTGGGAACACCAGGTGCTGCAGGCTAGGGAGAATCACCTGGCAATCCACTCCCAAAACAATCTACCATTGAAAACCCTATGAACAGCAGAGAAGCATTGACATAGTGCTAGGCATGGCACAGTGTTGGGGAGTGTTTTGTTGTTTGTACATAGGGTCACTAGGAATTGGACCCAATTGAGAGGCACCGAACAACAACCACCTATACAAGGGAAAGAGCTGCCAGTCTGAAAGCCTGAGACATCCATAGAATGGCGTTTCCATTCTTTCTCTGCCTCTTTCCACATGGGTAGTAGCCTCCTGCACATTCCATTCCCATCCAGTAACTATAATTGAGGGCTGTGGGGACAGGTGGGCCAGCCTTGTCCATTTGGCTTGGGGTCTGCCAGAGGCCTCACTGCCTCTGTATGTGTGAGGGGAAGCCCAAACTTCATGCTTTGTCACAGCTTTCCTTTAGAAGCCCTGCTTTGAGGTTTGATCAGGGGTTTGTTCTGCATTTAAAAGAATTATAGATAGATAGATAGATGGATGGGTAGATAGATATAGATAATAAACAGATATAGATAGATAGACAGATACTTGTTCCTTGTGGAAATACTTCTTTAGTAAAGAATTCTAGGAGAGAGGAGGAACTTGGGAGTGAGATTTGGGCACCACACGTCATCCCAAACCTAATGACTTTCCTCAGGTTTAATGTCATTCTCTCATTCCATCTCTACAAAATTGCATTGTTAATTTGGTGGTTTTTTTTTTTTTTTTTTTTCTCACAGGTAGCCATATCTAATCCCAACTGATGTGGCCTTTTGCTGGCTTAGCAATGGTTTTAATTTAACAGATATCAGATTCCAAAGCCTTTGTGAAATGCATGTACTGAGTACTAAGTGCCCGGAGGGAGGCCTGAGGCAGTGTGGGGGCTTCGGAGGGGGCACACTTTATCTCTTCCTGAGATCAGTAGAATCTCTTCAAGCTGAGCTGCTGGATGAGCTCCTGGCCTTGAGACTCTAACAGTAATGAGGACTACAAATTTATCTCCCGCTCAGTCAGTTCTCTAGTAGTCCCAGGTGAAGGATACCCTAGCCCTGCTTGCCAAGAGCTTGGACATCTCTTAGCTTTTTCTTAGCCGAGAGCAGTGTGTAGAAATGTGATGCCTCCTCTGAGAAGTCCTAGGTCTCCCAGGATGCTGGTAACCCCATAGTCATTAATGGCAGAACAGGAGCTACAGAATTTGAGATGTTGACCCTACAAGAGAATTTAGAGACACCTAATCCATATAATTCATTTGCAAGCTCAGGAAATGTGGTTTTTAGAAGTAAGCTGACAAAACAAGAAAGTGACAGAACCGAGACAATAATCTGGATCTGTTATTTTCCAGTGTGACGTTCTTTCTTAAACACGGCACCCAATATGCTCTAGTGTGTTAGACCAGAGTCCCCAAGAAGTAAAGGCAAAGACAGGCTTGGATGTGCAAGGCCCTTCTTACAGGAAACGCTTGTTTAGAGAAACAGGGAGGGAACTGGAACAGCCTGGGGCAAGTGGCAGACCATGACACAAGTCTGACCCTTAGTGAAAGAGAAAAGAAGGAAGGCTGGGTGGAATGTCCAGAGTGCCGTGCAGCCTAAGGAAGACCTGGCAGGACTGTGGCTGAGTTCTTGAGCCTTAATTGACCACCATGAAAGTCCTGTGTCTTTTAGAAATAGGTTGGCTTTGGTATCTCTGCTATTGGAGCAGTTCATGGGAAGTGCAGCCATGTGTTTCAGAGCTGGTCCCTTGGTCAGCGACGCTACCTGGAGTCAGAGGTTGAAAGCTACCTCCTCCTGGTCATGCCTGACCCTGTTCTTCTGCCAAGTCTTCCATGTCCTGTAATATAGGCATTAGGTATGGACCCAATTCAGTGCTTTCACAGGCAAGCAGGCAAACAGAGTCTCAGGATGAGAGTTTGCTCAGGTCACCTCTTTGTGTGGGGACTGAGGTGGTGAAATCTTTGATTTGTTTCTTTCTTTGTCTTTTTTCTTTTTCTTTTTCTTTTTTTTTCCCTACTGGAGATTGAACCCAGGGCCTCGTACTTGCATGCTTTGCAAGTGCTGGACCACTGAGCTACACCCCCAGTCCATTTTTTTCACTTTTTTGAGGTGGTCTTGCTAAATTATGTAGACTGCCTCTGGTCTCCAAACTTACAATCCTCCTGCCTCTGCCTTCTGAGTCACTGGGATTACAGGCATGCACCACTGTGCCCGGCTCAATCCTTGCTTTCTTATGACTTCATAGCAGATTTTGAGGGATGCAGTTAGAACAATTGAGGTGTTCTTTGATGGGAAGAGGTCCAGTTGTGAAACAGAGAGACCTGGACCTAAAAGTGAACCATGCGATGAAAGCAACAGCATTACCACATTTGTTTAGGGGCAAATCAAAAAGGCTGCTGGGTAAGCTGACTGACATTTTCTACAAAATTGTATTATGGGAGACTTTATGCAAACTCCAGCTACAAGCATGGGGGCTAACCCTTGAAAAAACCTATTTGCTTGATCAAGTGTTAGTCAGCCTCATGAACCTTCTCCTAGGTCCATCAGTATATTTCCTTGTAAAATCCAGTTTTAGCAAGAACATAGCTTAGTCCGTTTAGCAAGACCCCCCCTCCAATGTCTGGTTACAATCAATATCTGATCACATTCCTCACCAGGCAACATCCCTTTGACTATGTGTGATCACCTCAGTCTGCTTTCAGCAAGAATCCTGTTAGAGCAGTTTGGCCAGGATTCCCCCTTAGCCAGGAGGTCTTCTCTTAGTAATTTTCTATCCACTGACTAGTGCCTGCTCCCTGGCTAGGAATTTCTGCTTGCTCATGTTGTCTTTTGAGTTGAATGCAGTCTCTTTACCCTGCTGCAGAATTCCACCCCAGTAGTCCTCCTACTGCCTGCTGCTGTAGCCCTGTGACATCCGATCCCATCACATCTCCGAAGCTAAGCAGGGTCAGGTCTGGTTAATACTTGGATGGGACCGCCAGGGAATACCAGGTGCTGTAGGCTTCGGAGATAGACCAGCAACCCATTCCCAAAAATCAATCTGCCACTGAAAACCCTATGAATAGCAGAGAAGCACTGACAATAGTGTTTCCCCTGTTGTAGGCAGGGTCACCATGAGTTGGATACTGACTTGACAGCATCTAACAACAACAGTCCCCATACCTATCTCAGTGGTCCTGAGTAAAGTCTGCCTTACCATGCTGTAAGCAGTGTGATTGGAGAACTTTTTCTTTAACACTTTTCGTCACTAGATTTTCATGGGTTTCTCTGCTTGCTCCTTTGAAGCTGGCTGACGGGTTGATGGGGACATAACCCCAACTTTCACATCCACAGAGCCCCTGCCGAGACTGGCAAGCCCAAGCTTCTTAGGGGGCTGAGGCTGCAGGAATTTCTCTTGCCCGGTGACCACTCACACTCTCCAGGTCCATCCTGTAAGTTAAGCATGTGTGCCCTATGGGAGAGTGCCAAGACCTGTGGCTGGCCCTCCTTGGCCAGGTGGGAAGAAGCAGTCTGTGACAGCAGGTGCAGCCTGCTCCTCAGCCCAGGGTTCCTGAGCCCTCATGGGGAGCTGGTATTGCCAGAAATGGGCATTCATTATATTTAACAAATATTGACAGGGTATGACTTATATGGGGAACATAGAGCTACTAGAACATGGTTTTCATCATTAGATAGATCACAGTGAGATGGCTTGATGGATTCCTAAACAGAGAATTAAATCCAGTATAATAGGACAATGTGCGTGGAGTGAGAAGAAGAGCCAGCAAGAAAGAAAAAGCATTTCTAGAAGCCAGAGGAAAAGCCTCTAACTCAACCTGCAGGACTCAAGAAAGACTTTCCGGAAGAAGCAGTGTTTGAGTCTTAAAGGAAAAGCAGAAGTTGACCAGTTACAGATGGCAGAGCCTTGAGGAAAACAGTATTGTGTGTGCAGCAATTTATGGGTTGCTAGAACAGTGGCTGTTGAAGTGGGGTCCCTGAGATCATTTTAGCCATTCATGAGGTCTTATTCTCATTCTCTAATGGGTTTACAATGGAATTTTCTGAATACCATATATGAAGTGTGATATCAAAACAGATGAAATGCTGAGGGAGATGAGAATCTAGCTGTCTGCTGTTTAGCAGGACATTGAGGAGATTTGCAAAAATCTAGAATAATTTTCTCTTCACTGTTCATTTATTTTTGGTTTGGAAAACAGCTAATATTCATAACTTATATGCTATTAATTTAACATGTGATGGGTTTATTATTTTTGGTTTAAAATTTTAAAAATGTAAAATTTTTTTCAGCTTAAATTTCTAATATGGCAAATGGATACATATAATTCATATAAACAATAGCTCTTTGGAATCCTCAATAATTTTCTGAGAGCATAAAGAGTTTCTATGATATCACAAAAGGGACTTTGCATATGTGATTAAGGATCTTGAGATAAGAAGATGATTCTTGATTGTATGAATGGGCCCAAGGTAATTCCAAGGGCTCTTAGAAGAGGGATAAAAGGTGGCTAAAGTCAGAAGAAATAGGATAATGGAAAATGAAGTCTGAATGATGTGTGTTAAAGATGCAGAAATGATCTAGGAGGCAAGGGACACAAGTGGCTTTCAGAAACCAAAAAAGGCAAACAAAACAAAACAAAACAAAACAAAACAAAACTTGATTCCTCTGCAGCCTCCCAAAAGAATAATTTCCTGTAGACATTTTGTTTACACCCCCATCCAATCTTCTGGCATCTAGAACTACCAGCTTGTATTGTGTTAAGCTACAAGTTTGGGGTAACTTGTTATAGCAGCCACAAGAAACTAATATACTTTTCTCCTGACTCTATCAACACTGCATTTCTCAAATACTCCAGTTGTATTTGGCTCAGAATTGAGTGAATTTCTCTCAAAGATATCTACTAGTAAGTCTCGGCTTATGACTAGGCTCCTCTCCATGAAATGGAGCAATGAGAGCTTTTTATGTTGCATGGATGTATTTCATGTGATAACTAAAGAAAAGCAGTTTGGAACCCCATGTACCCTGAAATGTTACTGTACTGTCCCCAGAGCTACTTGCATTTCTTTTTTGAACTTATTTCATTTTAATAATAGAATGATAATCATTGAGTACATTTATTTAACAATGATTTGTTGAGCATCTACTATACTCTAAACACTGTTGTGCACACTGATGATGGAGCAGTGAAGGAGACAGGTGCAGACCCTGCCCTCACGGGATTGCATTCTATTAGTGAAGAAAGATAATAAACCAGTGACTTGCACAAACCGCATCACATCAGATTGCAATGAAGTTCTGTGAAGGAACTGAGTGTAATGATGGATGTGATGGAGAGTGAATGGGGGTGTAACAGTGCTTAAGGTGGCCAGGGAAGGCCTCTGAGCAGGTAATATTTATATCAAGACCCGAAGGCTGAAAAAGAGCCAGTTATATGAAAAACTGGAGAGAGTTGCTGTCAGTATTCCAGGCAAAAGGAAGAGCAAATACAAAAAGCTGGAAAGAACTGGCAGAGCAAGGAGACAAAGCCGGAAAGACCTGGAAAGGAAGCCACCATGGGTGGAGTTAGGGAAAAAGGAGGAACATGATTGAGAGAGAGGAGCAGGTGGCTGGTCGATGTGTAGCCTGAGGAGTTTGGATGTGAAGTACAGTGGGATTTTTCACACAGAAGGGAGAGGTGATCTGAGTTTTGTTTTAAAATATTATCCTGGCCGTTCTGTGGAGATGGATCATGGGAAGGTGGGAATGGGAGCAGGGAGGCTCATCCGGCTTGTTTATTACAGTCCAGGGAAAGATAATGGTGGTCGGGATGAGGAGAGCAACCAGAGAGACGGATATAAATCACCCAGCTCATGACATGCTTTGGGGAACGTGCTGATGGGTCTAGGTGACAAATTGGATGTGCACATGGAAAGGGTGGGTGATGGTGAGAGAAAGAGCAATCCCGGTTGCCTCCTGGGGTTTGGATCCATGAGGATTCCTTTTATTGAGATGGAGGAAGGACAGAGACTTTGGAAGCAGAGCAGGAAATAGCTTTCATTTGGAATTTGGAGTTGGGCGATTAGAGATGTCTGGGAGGCAGTTGTATAAATGACGCTGTAGCTCAGAGATGCTGGGGAGGTGAGGGCTAGAGAGTAAATTTGGGAGTCATGAAAACAATGAGGGTACTTAGAGCTTCAGCCTAGATGAGATCACAGTGCAGTGATAATGAGCACAGAGAGGAAGGCTGTGAGAGGGCTGGGTGGGTGGATGCTGAGAGTGCAGCCAGCCAGGTTGAGAATGTGCTGGGCAATGTGCTGGTGCTTGGTACACATCATTTTATTCTGCTGTTTCTTCTCATTTTGTTCCTTTGCTGGTCATCCCTCTGCCTTGCTTCTCAAATTTGGCCATAATTGGGTAGTGTAGCCCACAGTTCTCAAGTATTTCTAATGTGCTGGCTGACTCACACACAGGATGTCTCTTATGACTGAGTTTTTGCACTTGCCAGCTGCTTCCTAGGAGTTAACTGTGAGAAGAAAGAAACCAGGCAGCAGCTGCGGGACAGAGGGAGATGTTTGACTAGGAGGAAGCCTCCCCCTCTCACCTGACAGGGTGCTTGACAATGAACTTAACTCCACGGAGAAGAAAAGCAAGGAGCATTGTTGCTACCGAACACCTTTGGGACTTGCTGCCTTTTTCTGAATGTTGAATGTTTCTTTGGTTGCTAAGATGGTACCAATACAGTGACAAAGCATTGCTACATCCTGGTGCAACAGATCAAAAAGGAGGGATCTTTGTCTTTCTTATGTCACCTCAACTTTCTGCCTGGCAATCAAGATACTGCCTCTGGATCTAAATATGTAACTTTGCCCTCAAGCTAATTCCATTCAGACAGTGTGGGTCAAATCATCTTGGAATACAATGAGGGTGACATTGTAGTTGAGTTTGGCAATTCATCCTTCAAGGAGATGCACACAGCGACTGCCTCAATACATAAAGTATGGTGACATCCATTCGGTACAGCAGAGGTATCATGTGCTGATGCCAGCAAGAGATTAGGGAAGGGATTTTCACACTTGGGGCCGTACTTAAATGTGGATGTAGAATCGCTGGTAATAAATATTGGGCTTTCCCCATTCTCTCTTTTCTTCTTATGTAGACCTCTAAAAATATACTTGCACATATTTAGCCATGATAATAGAAAGATATATGTGTCCTATAATTTACATCAGGGATTTCTGAATTCTGTATATTTTCCATTGTTTTCCTTCCAACAAATTCTGGATTCATATATGGAAGAGCAGGGTTCTAGACTTTTCATTTTCTCTTGCTAGCTGATGACCTTGAGCAAGTCATTAGCCATGCTGAGCCTCAGTTTCTTTATAAGTTAATAGAAGGTGAAAGACTGATGAGGATGATGTGAAAGTTAATGAATGCTTCAGAATGTTGTAAGGATTCTGTAAATTCTGTATATGTAAATGAATGCATATGGGACATTTATAAAGAGTATAGAAAACCACCTGAAGCATTTAGAGATCAAGTTGTTCTGGGTCATCAGACAAAATATTCTACCAATGAGTTGGTTTAGGTTGCACACAACATATTCTCTTTATAAATAGTAAATTAGGACATGTCTCCAAATCAAGTCTTTTAATTGAATTAATAGAGAAATAGCAAACTTTGCAAGAAGGTGAGAGTTATTTATATAGCTAAATCCAGACTTAGCTAATGCTTTATTTTCATGCATTCTTTGGGATGCATTAGGACCGACAAATTTGGAGCACATATGCAACAAATGTTTATTGAGTACATACTATGTTCCACTGTGCTAGATACCAGAGGTAAGAAAGCAGGCAAATTATACAAAGTCCTTCCCCTCACAGAGATCACAGTCTGGTGGGAGATACAGACAAGGAAAGAGAGAATCACTGTAAAATGTGGGAAGTGCTTCCAGAGAGGAAATAAGAATATGATTCTTAGTGATGTGGCATGGGCTTGTCAAGGACTGTATATTAGTCTGTCAGGGTGCATACACTGCATAGCTTAAACAACAAACAGTTATTTTCTTATAGTTCTGGAGGTTAGAATTACTAAATCAATTTGCCAGACAATTCAGCTCCTGCTGAGGACTCCATTCCTGGCTTGTAGATGGCACCTTCCCTCTGTGTCCTCACTTGGTGCTCTCACATCTCTCCTGATGAGGGCACTAATCCCATAATTAGCAAAAAAATCAAGCCTAGAACTTAGTGCCGTAAAACAAGGCTTTTATCCAGCTCATGCCTCTGTGGGATGGGAGGCTCCTCTGAACTGTGCAAGGGCAAGTGATCTTTGCTGGGCTCTCTCAAGTGTGTGTGGACAGCAGGCAGGCCGACCAGTGGTGCGTTGACCTAGGAAGACCTCACTCACATATCTGGCTGTTGGTGGCTGTAGACAGATGCACCCTGCTTTTCCTCAGAGCAGTCCCCCATGCTGTGGCTTCTGCTTGCCTCAACACTTCCTCCATGAGCCTTATGGGCCACCCTTCCCCATCTGTCCATTTCCCTTCAGAGGGCAGGAATGGTGTCTGTTTCACTGTTTTGCTCAGAGCCATTCACCTCTTACTGACTAAGTAAATGGAGAATTTTGGTGCAGGTACCCAGAATGAGCAACCCTTGTTAATGGGTCCAAGATAGGGGCACTCTGCCGTGCCATTTCAAACTTCTACAACAAATAACCAGCTCCCACATGCCCCTGCATCCCCACTCCTCCTCATTCTTCAAGGCTTGGTTCAGATGTTATCTCTAGAAGGTTTTCCTTAGTCCCTAAGCTAACTAATCAGGCTCTCTTCTACGTCTCCCCAACACTTTGTACAGATCTTTATGATTCTACTTATGGTTTATGTGTCTCTTCCACAACTCAACTGTGTGGTCCTTGAGGTGGCAATATACGGGGAAACTGGCTCTTAATATGTCATCGGCATGACTGAGTTTGAATCCTGAGTTCAGGAATAAGCTAAGTGTCTGATGTAGTTTTCCTCTATTATACGGGGGATTGTTGAACAGCATTTCTACAAATATTTATTGAGTTCCTAGCCAGTGCTAAGGATAAAGAAGAGCTTCCAAACTAGAGGAGGAGCAAATGGAAATAGACAAGTTTCTACCTACAGAGCTGGGAAATACGATGCAAGAGAGAATAACAGGGACTCACTGAGTAGGGTGACCAGGAAGATCTCTCAGAAGAGGTGACCTCTAACGGGAGGCCAAGGACCAACAGAAGGCAGGCACTTGAAGGGTGCACATGGAGTTCTGAACAGCAGGCTTGGCATGGGAAGGGGAAGCCGAGGCTGAAGGAAAGAGCCAATGAAGGAAAGAGCGGAAGGAAAGTGAGGGTGGCTGAGGCACAGGAGCAAAAGGGAGTACCACGAGGTAGGGGCTGGAGAAAGCTGCCTTGTCAATACCTGGGTCCTCCTTGCCTATGCTGAGCATATAATAGTTACTCGGTATTTGTTGAGTGAATAAAAGCAGACCTCAAAGATTGAAATCAGGCCTGGTTCTTAACTAAGAGATGGGCCTGGTTGGGGCAGGAAGAAGCTCTTGGGATTATCTTTGTCTTCTTAAAACCATGCACACATGCAATTTTTTTTTTTTTTTTGTGGTACTAGCTCAGTTGGTAGAGCACTGCTCTGCAGTTTCTGAGGTCCTGAGTTCGATTCCCAGCACCACAAAAATGGGAGAAAGACGTGGCAATCCACTCCAGAGGCAATCCTGAAACAATCAGCCATTGAAAACCCTATAAGGGACGCGACTCGACGGCACCTAACAACAACAACAACAACAAGGGGTTGAACTCAGGGCCTTGCGCTTGCATGCCTTCCAAATGCTGTACCACTAAGCTGCACTCCCAGCCCATCTTTTTACTTTTTGAGACAAGGTGTCACTAAATCATGCAGACTGCCTCTGATCTCGAAATTGTGCTCTTCCTGCCTCTGCCTCCTGAGTCTCTGGGATTACAGGTGTGTGCCTCCACACCCAGCATACAATCTATTTTTAAGGGCTGTGCCAGGAAAGTCCCTCCACAGGACATGGCTGCCACAGCTTTTGGGAGCTGCCACGTTTTCCTCAATTTCTCTAAACACAACCCATGCCATCTTTCTTGCCTCATAACAGGACTGAAACCTTCAGGGATCCAGACTGCCACACTGAACATCTTACTTTGCTTTATACAGTGTTTTCCCCCATGCATCGGTCAGTTCGTCATGCTGTGGGGGCAGGCATGTTGCTAGGATGCCAGAAGGTATGCTACCAGTATTTAGAGATCAGCAGGGTCACCCAAGGTAGATAAGTTTCTGCTGAGCTTCGGTACTAAGGCAGACTAGAGAGAAGGACACAGGAGTCCATGAATAACAGAAAGCCATTGTCACATGTAGCCAGGCAGTATTTCATTCTGTTATACAATACAATGTTTTAAAGTAGCAAGTAATCTTAAGAAATTACCCGCCTCCCAGATGCAAAGTAGACACCAGTATGTACACTACTACATTTGAGACTGCATTTAGTTATCAATGATTAAGCCTTTGTCATTGGGCTAAGTTTGTGGGTTGACCCTCCTTCCCCTCAGTGTAAGAGCTATCCCGGGAGGCTTCTCATCCCTTATGCACACGTACTGCTGGCAGCCCGGCGCAACAACTCAAGAAATCTGTTTAGATGTGTTTGAATCCCAGGGGTGGACACAGCTTAGGTTCAGGTTAGGCTACTTTGTGTTTTTCCTCCTCTTTCCCCTTTGAAATCCTCAATTTTCTCTTCTATTTCTGAAGAAAAGTCTGGTAAAGGCATTGGAGATGTGGATTGTTGGTGTAACTTAGCATTTCACATTGGCAAGAGATAGATTTAGCCTTTATCAATTGACTCCTCAAGTACAAGAGGGGGCCTATTTTTGGATGCTTGTGGATTCATAGAATATAGGCAATTTCTCATCTCACCCATGCTTAAAGTCATTCTCTCAGGGTGTTGTGCTTGGTACTGCCAAGGTACATAGAGCTAAGGCTCACCAGGGCAGTGGTGTGAGGAACAGAACTTGGCAAATCACCCTCAAGTTGAAAAGCAGTTGGGTTGCTCTGTGGGTCTATTTGTCAGTAACAAGAAAACTGGAGCTGTGGAGCCTTGGCCCATTTGGTATGGACTCTCACTTGATCCCTTACGAGGTTTATGAACATGGGTCACCTGGCCTCTGTGCATGCCTTGGTTTCCTCATCTGTGGAATGAGTAGAGTAATAAATAGCTGAGTGCTGGCTTCTGATTCTGATGCCATCACTTTCTAGCTCTGAGAATTGGAGCATGAGAATTCAACTCTCTGTGCCTCAGTTTCCTAATCAAATGGTGATAATAACACACTTCCCTGTAGGCTTGTTATGAGGATTGCCTGGATTGGTACATGGGAAGCACTCTGAGTGGTTGCCACGTGGTGCATACTGTGTGAATACTTGCTCTTGTTGTTGTTATTTGTAGTAGTGCCCACCTTAAGTAGGTCATTGTGAGAATGAATGAGGTACAAAGCGTTGAAAGAGTCGCCTGGCACGTGGTGAATTCAGCTACAGCTTCTGTTAGTGCCCCAACATTGTGCCTTTAGTACATACAATGCCTGCCCTGAATTCCATGTGAACTTCTTAAGCAGAGACTCATAAATGTAGGTGAGGCAGAGCTCCTAAATATGCTTTTCACTTCTGCAACTCACTCTCCCGCCCCAGTACTCTCCAGGACCTATTTGAGGAATGTCAAAAGCTCTCCTGCACGTCGGAGCCGCCTTTGCCCTTCAGCCCTGATACCGGGAAAGAGGCAGAACACAGCTGAGCAGGATTAGAACGTGGCCAATTTACTGTGCTGGGGGAAGGGTGTTCTGATTTCTCTGCTCTATAAAACACCCCATATACCTCGTAAACTATAAAATAAAATATTTACATTTTCACATACCCAGAAGTACTGGGTGGCGAGAGTGCAGTGATTTGGTAGATTTCCAAGTCCACGAGGCTTGGGGGACTCTGGTTTCACTTCACCTGATGCAAGCTGATACTCTGGGTTCCCAGGAGGGGTCATTTTTATGCCTCAGTTCCTCCTGGTGGGGGCTCTAGGCCATCCTGGCACAGGGAGAACTTGAACCTGGAGAATTTGAACTGAGGCTGTTGTGCCACTCCGAATAAGCACTCACTCAAATTGTTGATAACTAGAACGGGCGAGAGCTGTACATACGAAATTAATTTTTCTGTTTATATAAAAGGAATCTTAAAGGCATGTAACTTCTAAAAATTTCTACTCGCAGCTGGTTAGTTTTCTGAGCTGCGATGAAGACAGAGCAAACACCCTGTCAAAAGTTTAATCCTAAACTGATAGCTGTAGCTTGGAAAAGTGAAAAATGAAAAAAAGTCTGATTTAATAAGCCAACAGATAAGTCAAACACCCACAAATGGTAATTTATAGCTGTGAAGGAACTCATTTCAAAATCATACTACTGAACTACATGTTTTCCAAAAAGTAAGTATGTATGGAAAAATTATATTCTTTGGTAATTGTTGTTGTTGTTGTTAGGTGCCATCCAGTCGAGTCCGACTCATAGCCACCCTATGTACAGCAGATCGAAACACTTCCCGATTCTCCACCAGGCAAATGATCTTATTTATGTTTAAGCCCATTGTTGCAGACACTGTGTCAATCCATCTGGTGGAGGGTTTTCCTCTTTTGCATTGACCTGCCACTCTTCCAAACATGATGTCCTTCTCCAGGGATTGTTCTCTCCTGACTACATGTCTGAAATATGTAAGATGCAGTTTGGCCATTCTTGCTTCCAAGGAGCACTCTGGTTGTATGTCTTCTAGGACAGATTTGTTGGTTCTTTTAGCAGTCCATGGTATATTCAATAGACATCTACAGCACCACAATTCAAAAGCATCAATTCTTTTTCTGTCTCCCTTGTTCAATATCCAGTTTTCACAACCATATGATGTGACTGAAAATACCATGGCATGAGTCAGACGCACCTTCGTCTTCAATGTGACATCTTTGCTTTTCAATACTCTAAAGAGATCTTTTGCCACAGCATTTCCCTGGAGCAATGTGTCTTTTGATTTCTTGACTGCTGCTTCCATGGGTGTTGATTATAGAGCCAAGCAAAGCAAAATCTTGGACAACCTCAATCTTTTCTCCATTTATTGTGAAGTTGCGTGCTGACCCAGTCTTAAGGATTTTTGTTGTGTTGATGTTTAGTAGTAACCCATATTGAAGGCTATGATCTTTGATCTTCATCAGTAAATGTTTTAAATCCTCTTCATTTTCAGCAAGCAAAGTGGTGTCATCTGCATAACACAGGTTGTTAATGAGTCTTCCTCCAATCTTGATGCCACGTTCTTCCTCATAAAGTCCAGCTTCTCGGATTATTTGCTCAGCGTATAAATTGAAGAGATAGGG